>JBBBDQ010000190.1:10565000-10617500 GCA_037127315.1 Ascarosepion bandense
TTTTCTTAAGAATGAATAGCAGTTCAACGATTATAAAGAAAATAATTCACCGAGTGCACTGATTGGCTACGTCTTAGAGGACATGTTTATTATTTATTAATTTTCGATAGGTTAATTAAAATACTCAGAGAGTAATTGATGTATTTAATTGTTGTTTTTGGTCTTAATCTAATTAAAGTTGTATCGTGTGTATTTAGTATATCAACTCCTGATGGGTCATTTAATGCCGAAATTTAATTTTCTTGTAAACCTTAATATTTACTTTTGCAAAAAAAATATATTTCTTATCTTTTTCTTTTTTTCACTGTATTGCTGGTAATTTTTTTATTATAAAAATGTATTGCTCGTTTACCATAAACAATGTTTTTTCATACTTTCATAACATTTTGACTCCAGTTTGGGTGTTAAATTTTTGCCCATAGTTGGGACCATAATAGGAGCTACCGCCCCTGGTTAGGAAGAACAGCAATTAAAAGTTGTTCTAAGCTAATCAAAACCTCCCTATCAGAGACATACCTGGCGAATTTAGTCTAATCTCATACCCATTATGTTCATAATAATTAGCTCCTGATAGAGAACCTGTATCCAGTCTCACTCTTAGTAATAGAGATAAGGTAAATTAGAACTTTAATAAGATAGAAATTATCATCCTTATCTCTGTAGTTATTTTAATAGTAGAGTGAGTAAAATTAATACTTAATTTTTTATGGAAAAAAATTTCGACACTTCTACCTAATATACAGCAAAACAGCACAGAATGGACCATCAATAAGTGAAAGAATCAACGACTTTTTTTCATCAATTTAAGAGATTCACCCTTGTTCTGTAGCAAAGAAATCCTCACATAAATTTATCATCATAACTGTAGTGTAATTTTAAAACTATATTTATCAAAGTTTATCAAATTGACAAAAAGGCCATCAGGCTACCATTTTGGAACAGAGTTTTTTCTCCTCCTTATTTTCATTCCTGAAATACACACCGAAAGACAAAACAAAAGTAAATTGAGTCGAAAAATAAAGAAAAAGCTTTTATAATTCCTTTGATGTTCCGAAAACCTTTCATCATATTCTGTGTGAAAATAATAGGAATGTATATATAAAAGGAATGGAGTAATTTCTTTTAGTTTTTCCGTGCCGAATAACAATATGTTTTGAGCATTTCGTTCTTATTATTACAAAAGAAAAAAAAACTGTTATACATAAATTAGTGTTGTTTTTTCAAATCAAAAAGCGCAACGTAGATATCATATGTCCACAAATACATACACTATAGTAATAAAACTGACAAAGAGATGTACATTATGACAGAGTGGTAGAAGACATATAGTGTCACTTAAACATAAATAGACGAGATTGGACACACTATTAATAGAGCCGATAAATATTTATGCAACGGAAGTATTCAAGGTTTTACAAGCAAATAAAGTATTCACTAAACTGAGCTTAAAACTGCGCTGAACCAAAATTCAAAATACAAAATGATTGAGTGCAGTAAAAATCATCATATGATTATCGACTAAGTAGAGATATGTGTCAATCTCAGACATCAAGTGGAACCATAGAAATAAAGAGTGTGACGCTAAAGGCTCTGTCGAAAATAACCGTTTTTATACATATTGACAGTATACACTGTCAGATGAAATCAATAACATCTTTTTCCTTAAAGCAGTTTTTTCTTTAGAAAAAAACACTTCTCAGGTGCGTTGTGGTGGAGTGAATATCGACTCGGAACGAGAAATCGGAGAGCCGAGTTCGAATTCCAGTCAAATTCGTTGCATTCACTTACGCGCAAATATCCTTGGGAAAGATATTAATCCGTCTCTTTCCTCCAGTTATAGGTCAAATGAAAAGATATCTTGGGTTCTCTAGCCTTGGTTGGCAACCAGTCTACCGCAGAAAGTAGTGGAAACATACTGCGAGAAAATCTTCTCTTTCGAGACATGATCACCTAAGCGTGTATCACGTGTGACACTTAACTGACTACTCAGGTACAGTAACTGTTATAGCTCTTTATAATACTAGCAGTATAAACCGGCGTTGCTCGCGTGTAATGAAAGCTTTAAAACTAATCCATGGTCCTGGTGTTCAGACTCTTTGGGCGTTGGCAAGAAAGACTAAAAGCAATAGTTGTTTCCAGTTAAAGCGAAACCGTAGACTGAAAGAAAAATGAATGGATGTAAGTCAAATTTTGATTACTAGCATCGATACCAAATAATTTTTTTTTTTCGTCGTAAACTGAATTTTGAAGGTTAAATAAGTCCTCTGAGTAAATGGTATCTGAGACTAAGAACTACAATTATACCTACTTAGAGCCAAACCCGAAGCAAAAACTAAAATAAAAGTGCTGAAAAAGTGATTTTGATCAGACCCGGTAGGATATCGGGGTATCGATTTCCGATATCGGAGTTAAATAAGTCATCCAAGGATAGAACTGCAACCTTGAAACTTCTGAATATCGTTTCTTATGTCTTTGTCTATGAGTGTATCAAATTTGAATAAAATCGGACCACTCCTTCTATAACCCGATTTTTTCGATTATCGATTTTCGATAGTTATCGGGGGTACCTCAACACAACACCAAGCTAAGATCATTCGCAGACGCTTGTAGTACAACTGTGTAAATTTTCAAGAAAATCGGTTCAGCCGTTTCGGAGTCTATAGGTAACGGACACACACACACACACACACACGCACACAAAAATTCCATTTATAAATAAGTTTAGATTGAGAGGAATTTCCTTCTATAGCTTTTCTTTTAAGCAGTGGGGAAGTTAAACAACTTGAGTACATTATATATATATATATATATATATATATATATATATATATCATATGAAAGAGAGCGAGTGTGTGTGTGTCTGCGTGCGTGAGTGCGCGTTGATACTGTAAATACGCTCAAATAACGAGTGCTGAAATGTTCCCGATATAACCAAGATGGAATTTTCAAATCTTATGATGCTTTCTTTAGTTAGTTAGATTTCGCGAATTGGGCCGTGCCCTCATAGAATGGGTTTAGTAAAAAATGTCAGGGTCATCTGGAGAGTGAGGTAATGCACATCAGATTCAACGGCCCTTCTTGGAAAGTCAGTTCCACGCTCTTTGTCTACCTACCGCTCATTCTTTTACGTCTAAGGAAAACAAGGCTAATTAAATATCCCCACGAACGCGCACCCAAGCGTGCTCAGTCTACTCCACATATATACTCACTCACTATGTCTAATGGGCATACAGAAATATATCCAAAGTTCGATTCTCCGAACTCAATGTCTCCAAAACAACTGCAGATTAAACATTTGATTGGATGATTAATTTCCTTGCAAGTCTTACGATCATATAACGTTGAAACAGTGCTTATGGTATGATCACCAAAGTTAAGCAACATTTAGCCTCGTTAATACCTAGATGGGTGACCGCCTGGGAATACTAGATAAAGTAAACCTTGATGTGCGGGTATTGTAGTGGATAACGAATCGGGAATTGAATTTAGCGATCCGAGTTCCAATTTTCATTGAGTTCGTTATATTTATTTACACGCAAACACAATTGGGAAATGTATGAAAACACTTATTTTTTTCTAGCTAGGGGTTAAATACTAGGACTTGTATAAAAGTGCTTATAATCTTTAAACAATTCTTACAATCTCAAAAACATGCCTTTAAATAACCTGCAAAAGGCTGATAAACTGTAAAAACTCAATCAGTTTCATTGTTTACGTGTATTGCAAAACCTATTGTATAAATCGTTAAATATATCATAGTTGAAATGAAGCAGCCATATAAAAAGCAATGATGATATTTAGAGGGAGTAGTACACATAATTATAAGAAACTTGATAATTGACCAAAGTAAAATTTAGGAAGGAAGCCCCTCTCAATAATAAAAAAAATTACTAGACATGAGAAACCTAATTCCATGACAAATTGTTTTAATTAAAACGCTATAAATTTCAACTTGCAGTAACGCAGTTTTTATATAAACAAATGCCGAATTTATACTTATAAGAAAACGAATTAACATTATCAAGTCCTTAATTCTAACTATATGAAAACATATAAGGAGTAAAAAACGAACGGACCCCCTTTTCGCATCCCCTGGGGCAATCTGCAGGTAGAGAGATGGTAACTACTTAAAGGAAACTGCAACTAAGATGTTGCCACAAACTAACGCTACACCTACAAATGCTACCAACGGTACCACACCCAATACAGGCTGTTAAAACATCTTTTATTGAAGAGGCTCACAGATTATCCATGTTTGTGTTTTTTTCTCCCTATGTTTTTCCTTTTATTAAATGCAAATAAATTTGCTGTGTTCTTTTTCTTTCACTAACTCGTGGTTGAAACGGACTAACTTAAATCCTACACTGAAATCCCACACTGGGTGAGATTATGCGACAACAAGCCCCAGTACGAAATTTCTTGTTTATTTATTGTAGCCACATATTAATTAAGTATAATAGATTGATAGAAATACAAACAAACAAAATTATGTGGCTAAATCATTTTAAGTGAATTTTTCTCGGACTAAAAAAAATTGGACTAGTGATCTTGTATTTCTTAATAAAGCAATAACAAATCAAATTATATTTTAACTAGCAGTATGGCCCGGCGATGCTCGGGTGTAATGAAAGCTTTAAAACTCATCTATGGTCCTGGAGCTCAGATTCTTTGAACGTTGGCACGAAAGACTAAAAAGCAATAGTTGTTTCCAGTTAAAGCAAAACCGTAGACTAAAAGAAAAATGAATGGATGTAAGTCAAATTTTGATTTCCTGGTATCGATATCAAATAAGTTTTTGTCGTCGTAAACTTAATTTTGAAGGTTAAATAAGTCCTCTGAGTAAATGGTATCATGGCTGAGACTAAGAACTACAATTATACTTACTTAGAGCTAAACCCGAAGCAATAACTAAAATAAATGGGCTGAAAAAAATACAGACATAAAGGCAGATAAACAGACGCACACACACAAACATCTTGCCTTTTATATATATATATATATATATATATATATACAGATATAGATATAGGTAGATAAACAGATGCACACACAAACATTTTGCTTTATATATATATATATATATATATATATATAAATATTATATATATATATATATATATATATAATCGATTTTCTGCACTATTGTAAGAACTGCAAGCTTGAAACTTCTGAATACTGTTTCTTATGTCTTTGTCTATAAGTGAATCAAATTTCATTAAAATCGGACCACTACTTCTATAACCCGATTTTTTCGATTATCGATTTTCGATTATCGATTTTCGATATTTATCATGGGTACCTCGAGACAAAACCTAGCTAAGAACACTTGCAGACGCTTATAGTACAACTGTGTAAATTTGCAAGAAAATCGGTTAAGCCGTTTTGGAGTCTATAGGTAACGGGCACACACACACACACACACACACACACACACACACACACACACACACACAAAGTTCCATTCATAAATAAGTTTAGATTAGATTCAGATTTGCTTTTTTAATTGTATATTAAGACAAAATATAATTATAATTCTTCTCGTTCTTTACTTAGCGCATATTTTACGCCCCGCCGTTACCTCAGATAAATAATGAGAGATTCTCCTGGTTGATTACGAAGATAAACCTTTAATAGGTTGCCTGTCGCGTGTCCGCAAAACGTAAAAATGATAGAGCAAAGTGTCTATTTGATTTTAAAAAAAGAAAGAAGGAAAGAAAGAAAGGGAATGTCAAAAATAAATCCTGAAAGAAACTGACTTTAAATTAAAACAATGCAGTTTTGAGTTTTGTTTAACGGCATATCAACATCTGTGGGTTATTAAGACCACAAAGATGGGGGTCTTAAAATATATTTTTTAGTGTTAGCTTGTAGTGAGAAGGTTGATTTAGTCAGATTTTAATAAAAATGTTTTGTTTTTGTTCTTTTTTATTTTAGAAAACTGTAAATGTCTTCTAGTTTTGTATTCAAAAATGTTTTGCTGAGAATAATTTTTTCCTTCAGAAATGTGTTATGTAATAATTTTTTCTTAAAATGATTTGTTGGTAAACTTTTTCCCCTTAAAATGTATATTTTTCTATAAAAGTCTATTTTTATGTATATATTTCTAAAAAAGTCTATTTTTATACTTTCATAGTGTTTTGACCCCAGTTTGGGGGTTAACTATTTGCCTCATAGCTAGGACCCTAGCAGGTACTACGTCTCCGGGTCAGGGTGGACACGGGAACAACAGCAATTAAGAGGTGGGTCCATGCTCCTCATAACCTCCTAATCAGAGACTTTGCTGCCGGTTTCAGTTGACTGTAATGCCCAGGACCAGTTAATAATTTCGTAATTTTAATATTTCAAAATCCAGTTGAGTCTGACACATATACCTACGTTCTCTTACCCTTGTGAGAGGTATATATCCATCTCTTCTACATTCAGCTATAGGCAAATAGCAGGACGGACTGGTTTCTATAGCCTTGGGTAGCAATCGAGCCATGAGAAGGAAATCTCTGGATTCACAACTCTATGTAGCTCTGATGAAGCACATACCACGCAGCTAAGAAAAAGGATTGTTAGCAGTGAATAAATAAACACAACTACGGTCGACACTGGAATCTTCACCGGAAGATGTGCCGTCCTAATTTAAACCGAATAAACATGAACAAGAAAAAAGTAATCAAATTATTTCCTATTGTTTCCTGTAATTACGATAACAGCACTTCATCTTAAACCGCCTTTTTATTTCCCTACGAACTAGGGAATTTGATACTTGCTATGTTGGTTTAACATAACACATCTGACTAGAAAATGATGAAATATCTTTTTTCCAGATGGAGTGAGTGATAATCCTTGAAAAGCAGCTTTGAAATATTATGGTAGACACGCAATTATCTCTTTCACAGGGTACAGCAAGAAATTCTAACTTAAAATTCACAATTAAACACTTATCTGTGAGTTAAATGAGAAGATTACATTTTTATCGCACGCGAAGCAAGCAAGTGTGATGTCACTATGGCAACGAAATTTTCTGAGAATGAAGAAGTTTTAATGAATTTTTATAAGTCAATCACTTCAGTAATTCGGAATAAACTTTACATAGACAGTTAAAATTTTCCTACCTACAATATATACTCGACTATAGTGTGTTTTGAATGTCGTTATTTTTATATAAAACAGAGAGAGTCGCATTATATGGAGGTACATTTTTGAAGAGGTTAAAAATAATGCGTTCTCGGTGACAAATTACATGTATTTTTTTTTTTTGAGGGTTTAAAATTCGGGCAAAATTTCAGGGGGTCACGCCATACATAGGGTCGGCTTATGCAAAGTATATATGCTATTTCATTTTTTTTTCTTTGTAAACTAAATTTTATAGCGTGATCCAGTTCTTTGTCCATTTTCCCCAGCCGATCCTCTGACCGTAGACATAATTTCGTTTGAGTAGCTCTCCGGTCGTAGACAGAAAGACCGACAAGCTCGTGTCCGGGCGGAACTCTGACGTTTCTTTTAGGCGGAAATTTCTGAAAAAGGAAGGAAATAGGCCGAAATTTGTTGCCTACGCCGAAAGTCATTCAGCAGTTAATTACATGACTTCGTTAGAGTTACGGGAGACAAAATGAGCCAGATGAAGTTCGATTTTTTCTGGTCGTTAGGATCAATAAAGGTAGGTTTCTTCAATAACTAATTGTTGATTTGAGTTCAGCATATACATTTGGATGGAAATAACGATATTTTAGAAATATTTGAAGTGATAAAAGCCTTCGGGCCCTAAAACAAAAATTTACCGAGGTACCTAGTGTAATGTGCTGAAAAAGTGGCAACGTAGTTACAAAAACATATAAGTAAATAGGTGAGAACTGTCATATATGTGGTGTTGAGTAACGTTAAAGTTTGCGATATGCTTTACTTAGGAAATTAACACGCTATTGTACACGATTTCAATGTTCAATGATAATGGTCTTGATGCATAAACAGAAAACGAAATAAAAAGCTTTTTGATAGTTTCCAGTTTGAACTTTCCGATAATAACTTTTTGAAATCACTGATTTGTTTTTACAGCTTATCAACCTTTTCCAGGTTATTTTAAGCAAAACATTTTTAGATTCTAAGAATGTTTAGGAAATATAAATCATTTAATAATACAAGTCCAAGTAATTAATCCATATCTGGGAGAAGAAAAGGCGGATTCATACTTTTTGCGAGGGCGTTTCCGCATGTGAATAAAGCGAACCTGGTTATTCCAAGCGGTCATTCATTTAACTACTGACCAGGTGCAACGTTGTTTAACTTCTTTGATTATACGAGAACCGATGCTTCAACATGATATCGCCGTAATAGAAATTTATTTTATTGTTAATCTCTACTTGTTTGTAATATTTTAAATAATACATTTACAGACTTTATGAACCAAAGTTAAGCTTAGAATGGTGTTTCATATCAAGAGACGCAAAACATGATGAACCATTGGCTCTGGTGCAGTGGGCTCTTTTTTTACATTAAAATACAAGGTTCAAGGGCCCCTAAAAGTAGACTGATACTCTTAAAATGTTGATGATGAAAGAGATGCGTGATAATGAATTAAAGAAGAATTTATATTAAGTGAAAATTATTCGGGTAAATAGGAAAGATAATGACTGACCTTTGATTCGAAGAGTTCAAGCCTACATAATAACTTATAACGCAAATCATTGTTATTTAGATTATTTACAGACGAGATAATCGTTGTTGGGCAGTGGATATCGGCTTGGAACGAGAAATTGGAGAGCCGAGTTCGAATTTCAGTTAAATCCTTTGCATTCACTTACGCGCAAATATCCTTAGGAAGGTATTAACTCGACTCTTCTTCCTCCAGTTATGGGTTAAATAGCAAGAAAGATTGGGCTCTCTAGGATTGGTTGGAAACTAATTTACTGCAGAAGATAATGGCAAAATATTCTGCCCTGTAAGTTATGTCTATTTTAAAAGATGATTGCCCCAGCGTGTATAACGCATGTAATTGAACTGACTAACAGTCCGACTAATGTATTTATATTCGTTGATACTATCATAATTGCTTTGTCCATTGTTTCTGTTTCCATCTTCAGGTGTCTGTTGATCCGGGTAACCTTTCATACATTTGCTAATTGAAACTTGATTAATCGAGGTAGCTTGTTCTTGTTCCGCTGTCCATGTTAAGAGAGGTTGTGTTCCCTTTTTTAGTACTGCTTAGTTATTTACATTACTTACATACTTTTGACTGTTGTCCTCATCGTTATTGCCATCTTTAAGACGTTGTGATCGTTCTACGCAACGGCCTTCTTTAGGTGCTAGGAATTTCGAACCGAACCCTTTATTCCTCAAAGACACATGTCCCAGTAGACATAGGCGTTGGTTTGTTCCAATGACCCAAATGGTTGGTTGTTCAATACCAGTCTACAGCACTAGTGAACAAATAACTTAAAGAATTAAATTATAGGGAGATAACTACATGGCTACCGTAAGTGGCATCGCATGTGGAATAAGAATGATCTACCCCAGTGATCAACATAAAGGGTTCTATTCGAAATTCTTTGCACCGGAATAAGGCCGGAGCATGCAACTGGTGAAACATCGTGAATTGCATCGTTATTGTTAGTCCTCTCTTTACTCAGTAGTAATTTAGACTGTCTGACGAAGGAAGTGAAATCCAAAATTAATAATGCCATTAGCATCACAAACTAATGATTTTATTTCCATAGGTCATTGTTGCGTGGAATCACCAGGTAGTATGTATTATAATTCAATAGAATGGGGATGATAATAACAAGAAAAATGAGGACTGGAAAAAACAGAATAATGATAACCTCGTATCCAAGAAATTCAGACACAAGGAAATTACTAAATAATTAATTGTAATAAAATAAACGCTTTCCAGATAAACGAATATAATGAATTCTTTCTTAAAAAGAGGTTTTCAACCGGAAAAAAATTACTGTCCGTAAGCGCTACCATAACTAAAACATTTTATCTGATTTGGAATTATCAAACATTCAGAAATTATCGAATCATCTTTAACGGAAATAGACAGTAAAAAAAGTAAAGCATAATACCCTTCAAAGATAGATTCCTAAATAGCCAACATTAAGCCAAAGTTCACCCTCTATGTATTAATATTTTAAATCTCTTTGATGTCATATTGTATTCTCTGCTCTTTCAGTGGTGTTTGTCACAAGCAATAGCTTTATTTTCCAGGGAAAAGAAATTGTAAATAAAAACTCTATAATCTATTTAGGCAAATTTCTGACATCAACGTTTCCATTTATTGCAAAGATTGCCATATTTTTCTAGGCATTAATATATCCGGATTGAAAATGACAAGTGCCAGATAAGGTTTTTATTCTTGAGTACTCTAGACTTATCATCAGGATATTTTGTTAACTGAAACGACAGTATTATTTTAGATGACGTTAACAACTTATTAGATTGTATAAAAAAACATAAAAAAATTTTACCTAGAATTTATTCTCGTGATCGGAACAAGATATTCTGAAACATATTTTTCCGAAAACAGTTAATAATGATGCTTATAAAAAGAATCAGCCAGTTTTCCTAATTCTGTTCCGCGAGTTATTTATCAAACACTGCATCTATTATTTACTTTTAATAAATATATGTGGCTACTATCGTTATGGCTCTTGTTTATCAACGACTACGTATATTTAGCTTGGTAGTGATGCACATGGTCAAAAGGCCTCAGCGCAAAATAGAGCTAATTGACAAGAATTTAAAATATTTAATACTATTTAAATGAATATAGACATTTTTTATTATTAGCAGTTAGTCGGGGGAATTTGAAAAATAAATCTTGGATAAAATATCTGGTCATTCGTTTAAGCATTAATTCAATCTATTTCAAGAAGTCAGTTTTCCAATTAAACGATTCAAGATAGACCAATCTATAAAAGCTCAATTACACTCAACTCAAAACAGTATTGAGTAGCTATTTAAAATCTGTTGTTCTCCCCAAGAGCCGGCTACTTTTGGAAACAGACTCCCAAGAGGATGATTGAACGATCATTACAATCTTACAATATAAACCTTTTCAAGTCTAGTTCAAACTTTTACAGCTAATCCACGTCATACCATGAAGCAACCTAATTCTGTTCCTACTCCACGGTTGAAAAAGATGATTTGCACAGACAACTTTCCCCGATAACTGCCAACCACGATCGTCAGGTGAAAATACGCCTCAGGGTCAACCGTTATCTATCATTTTTATTTTTTTGAATTTCGACCTCCTTTCATATAAGTATATAAAATTAAACCCATTCAGCAATTGAGTGGATCTTATCTTATGTATTAAGCAGGTTAAACATTGCTTAACTTCGGTGACTGTACGAGAATCGGTGTTATGAGATAATTTGGCCGTAAGCCGTCTTTTAAGGAAGATATTATAAAATTAATGCATGATGCGTTCATAATGTCTGAAATTATGAATTTGAAACTTGGCAAAACCAGCACAATTATTTTTTAGAATGTCACAAAATAAATAAATAAAATAAAAGGATAATTATCAAGAAAAAAACATGAAATCTTCTGTCTTCTTAAACATTAAATATTCTGTCTTCTTGAAAACTGTTTCTTTTATTGGCCTCGCTAAAGTTTATTTTAATCGTTTCACCACAAGCAAGGCAATACTGCTGCTAGTGTGCAGTGGGGCTACATAAAGCAAAGTGAAGCGTTACATAGGAGGAGAGAAAGAGAAACCGGTTACAGGGAATGTCAGAGATAGAGCGAAAGAGAAGGATGGAAATACTGGTGTGAAGAGAATTGCGTAAATAGAGTGAAAAGGGAGGAGAACAAGATGCGGTGGAATTTGGGGAAAGGATAAGCGAAAGATGATAGTCAAGTGGATAAGAAATGCCAATTGACATTGTATTTAAACTCTTGGAGATTGTAGCTACCAGAAAAGCAAGTAACCGGGAGGGAGTTCCACAGGCGGGAAGTGCGGAAAATGAAGCTGACAGAGTAGAAGTGGCGACTGCATTTGGTTGTTTTAACTATAAATGGGTGGGACCTTGTTGCCCGTTTGATTGCTCGAGTAAATTTCTGTAGACGGGGCACCAATGAGCTATGCTCGTTGAAGCAGAAACCATGAAAATATTTGTAGAAAAGACAGAGGAATACCACATCCCGTCGGTGAGGAAGTGACTAGAGTCGAGCTGCCAGGTCAATTACATTGCAGATTCTCTGTTGGATTTTGTCGAGGACCCTAAGATGAATAGCAGAGACGCCCGACCAAATATGGCATTAATGAATGGATGGATGGTAGATATGTATATGTGCAAAATGTATTCAGACTAGAAAAAAACTTCCTGGCCCGACACAGTGACACAGACTTTCTAGCAGTAGATTTAGCTACTGATTCCATGGAGTCTTTTCACTTGAAGTCGGCTGAGAGGGCGAAGCCGAAGAGATGCAGTGCATTGTTTTCAGGGAGACTAGCATGATCCATGCCGATAGAGAGTAGGAGAGATTGTCTATGGTGGATAAAGGATAACAGCTATGTCTCAGAAGCATTAAAATGTACGAGCCATTTCTTACCTTATTTCACTACAGATTGAAGATCCTTTCTTTTGTCAGCCTCAGCAGAATTCTTCTTGAGACGAATAGCAGGGGTACCCAACCAGATATGACAACAGTATTTAATGCATGGGAGGATGTTTGATCTATATATGTGCAAGATGGACTCAGACGAGAAAAACTTCCTGGCCTGACACAGTGACCCAACCTTCCTAGCAGTAGATTTAGCTATTGATTCAATGTAGTTGTTCCACTTGAAGTCGGAAGAGAGACTGAGACCGAGAAGGCGCAGTGTATTACATTTGTGGGGACTAGCTCGATTCATGCTGAGAGGGGACAGGAGGGACTGTCTATGTTGGTTGACAGATATCAGCTTTGTTTTAGAAGCATTAAAATTTTACCAGCCATTTCTAACCCCGTTCCACCACAGATCCTTCTCAAGATTAGCAGCGATTCTGTTTCACCCCTTTGTGTCTTAGTAGCATTATCACCTGGTTTAAGGTAAACTAATTTAAATAAAATTTAGCTGTCTGTAATAGACAGATACCGTAGGATAACAACTTGAGCTTTATTGTTAAATTGAATTATTAGGGGTTAGAGGGCTTTTATAAAGAGTAGCTAGCATTGAAATGGATAAGATGCAATAATTCATTATTATGATACAGTTCAGCACTCTTTTCATTGTTTCTAAAGAAATTTACTTGCTTTTTTTTAATACTCTGTTCAGTTTTTGGAAGGCATCTGCTTTTCCACTGCACTCTAAAATTTCTGACTCTTCTTAATAATGTCATCTAATTTGACATTGTGCGGTTGCGACTTTATCAGACTAATTGTAAATAATTGAATGATAAAATGAAAAAAACTCCATGTAACTCGTCTTTTCAGATAAAGTTTTTGGAAGTTCGAGAAGCGCTAAATAAATGTCTTTTTCATTTTCCCATTCTGTTTCCCACCGAAAAAATGAGTGTAAAAATAAGTAAATAAATGTTAAATAAATTTATAGTTTATTGGGTATTAGAAATACTTTACTTTCTGAAGTATTGATTAAAAACACTTGGGTTAATGTAAATATACAATTTGTAATTTTTGTTATTATTAAGTATATTTCTTTCTTTCTTTATTATTGGGTATGAATATTTCTTTATTTACTTTTGAAATTTTTAACATTTTTTTCTTTTTTTTTTTCAAATCCGTAAATTTTAAATTAGATTGCGTTTAAGAAAGATCACATTTAAAATAATTTTATGTAAAAACTTTGACGACATTTAAAAAAAAATTAATTGAATTTATATCTGCAAATAAATTCAATTTTATTATCTAACGATTGAATGCCAGTTTAATTTTATCTTACCTGTAAGCTACTAACGTTCTATTACAAAATAATGAAAGCTTTACATACAAAAACTGTTTACCTTTAATAAATTCTCCTCTAGAATTACGCAGGATCAACAGTTTATCTATTTTATTTTATTTTATTGCTTCAAAATACAAAATATGTTATGCATTGTTACTCTAAAATGACGTCATCAGACTAATATTCACATTGATAAAATATATTAGGAGAGAGGGGAAACGTTACATACAATTATTCACTGAATAATAAAACTCTGATTACACAGAGACTCTAAATTTTAACTTTTAAAATTAAAACTGATATTCATGTTAAAATTTCCGCTATCATCCTATACATATATTTATTTCCCTCCAACAATAAGAACATTTTAAAGAACGAAATGTGTAACATAAATGTTTTCTTTTTCTATATCGTGATTCAATTAGCCAACATTATATAGAAATGTATATTATTTGTTGTTTTAGGTTTTACTGAACGTTTGTTAAAAATCTGGGCGTAATCAATTTTTTGGTTTTGTGTAACATGTTTGTAGGGAAAATAAAGAAGATAATATCATAAGAGACAGGAAGAGAGTCTTATTCTTTGCATAACATGTGTCTTTTAATGATATTGAAGTTTGGGTCATTTTTAGGAAATTGAATTGGCCTCAGCGAGTTTCAAACTTTCTTATGTTCTTAGACCGGAATTTGTTTTTATTAAAGAATGAACGTGTTCATTATTTTCTTCTCAGTTCCACTCACCCCCGATTAATAGAGTTTGGAAGTTCAGAAAACTTCAATTACTACACCTAAGATTTTAAAAAAATTGGAAAAATCAATAGTTATTTCTTCAGTTTATCTTTTCCCTGAACAATTTCTTGATGGAATTGTTTTTTCTTTTGTGTCTTGTTACGGTTTTATTTGATCTGTTGTTGAATTATTGCTGAAGAAAATGGAACAGTTAATTGAGTGATTATTAAATACATATAAAAAATAGTCTGTTTATCGTGACGCTAATGATCTTTTCTTAAAGTAATTAGTTTTTCAATTGAGCTCCTTGTTCTCTTAATTTTACCAAAGCTCTTAAAAGTATTAGATGGAACAAAGCAGACATGTTTGTTTTGCACTCACGTTGCTCAGGTTTGACAAAAGAAAGGTCTTGTAAAAGTTACTGTGCTAGGTAACCATAGTTGTCCCCCCTTTGTTGCAGATTATCTCCATTGACTAAACAACTCTCTGCGTCTACACCACTCTAAATAGTATTTCATCATCATCACCTCACCCTTTTACACCCAATGGTGGGTAGGGCAGTAACTCTTTGTTACTGTTTCCGTAACAAACTGTTTTTTATGAGGCAGGGTTGTTAGCCTTGCGCCCAAGTCCAAATCTGGAGGACCGGTGGACTATTCTTGGGCTTTACGTTTACAGCACCTGCCATTTCCAAATGGTTACCAATCTAAGTACTGACCAGGCTTTCCAAATGGTTACCCATATAAGTACAATCTTGTTTAACTTCGGTAATCGAACGAGAACCGGTGTATTCAACACGATATAGCCGTAGACTAAATAGTATTAATTATAGTACTAAGCAACTCTAAGCTGAGTAACACTTTCCAGTTCTTATTACATGTAGATAAACAAAATTTATTCAATGGTAAGAAGGATACGAAATTGTAAAGAGCCATGATCGCCAACGTCTGGAAATGGCACGACACAGACGAAAATATTGATTAAAAATTATTAATTGCAGTTTTTGTTCCCCAAATAAAGTAAGTTTGAGAAATCAGTGATGACATTGGTAGCGTGCAATATTTTCTTTTTTTAAACCTGGAGTTATTATTGATAATCGAATATTTTTTTCAAATGAATATTTTTTGTTATATTATAGGTGCGTTATATGCGAAAGTGCGTGTTATATGGTAAGAAATACAGTAAATTATTATCCAGATATTAATTTAGTCACTTTGTTTTATGAAAAAATCATACATATTAATACTAAGCCTATTGTGGACAAATATATACCGATACCCTCTGTTTTAGACGAGAGACTGAATTAATAAAAAAAATTAAATAAAAAAAAAAATGAAAATTTTGTCAAACTACACAAAATAAAAAACATGAACCTACCAGTAAAAATACAAACAGTAGCAAGGAAGACGATTCAGTAATTAAATGCAATGAACATTTGGGGTTCCGAGATGGCTCGGGTCACAGAACAGGATGAATGCATGAGGTCCAGATGAAAATAGTGTATAACCTACATGATGATCTTGGATAAATGGATGACAGAGCAAGAGAGATAAGAAAAAAATTATTAGGAGCTACAAAAGAAAAGAAATTGTGGAGAACCATGATTTTCAACGTCCTGATGTCAACGTAGAAGAAAATGTTTATATGATATTTTCAGCAGTAAAATATTTTCGGACATGTTCGATACGATTTTGTATTATGGTTTGATTATATCAGGAATGAATTTAATGAAGGCCATTAATTTATGGAAACTATCTTTTTTTGAATCATTTTACCCCAAGCAAGGCATTCTACTACCACTATTGCGCAGGGTGTTACATCAGGGAAAGTCGTGAGAAAGAGGGGTTAGTTATAGGAAATGTCAGGAGGAGGGTAATAGACTGATAAGAATACCGTGAATAGGGGTGGAGTAGATGGAAAAAGAGCTTGATAGAATGGATGCGAGTGACTGAGATAGGAGATATCTATTGACCTTACATTTAAATTCCTGCAGATTGTATCTGTCGGGGAAGCAAGTATACGGAAGGGAATTCCACGGGCGAGAAGTGCGTGAAAAGAATCTTTTAGAGTAAAAATTGCTGTTATATTTTATCTATTTCACTTTAAAAGGGTGGGACCTAGTTGCTAATCTAGTAACTCGTGTAAATTCATACCTAGGGACAATAATGATCTAAGTTCATTGGAACAGAAGCCGTGAAAGTATTTATAGAAGAGGCACAGGGAAGCCACTTCACGCCGATGCTGCCAAGTCGGCATCGATCTCATTACAGATTCTCCGTTGGATTTTGTCAAGGACTCCGAGATGAATAGCAGAGGCACCCGACCAGATGTGGCAGGGAATTTTGAAAGTTATAAAAGTTAGCTAACTGTTATAGAAAAGTATTTTTCTTCCTTATGTGACGTGTCTCATCAAGACGTAGGCGATCATAGCTCTCCACAATATCTTGACCTTTGTAACTTGTAATAGTTTTTTCTTTTCACAAATTTTAAGCCCTGTTCTTTCATCCATTTACTTCAAATATTTAAATTCAAATATTTAGCCGATTTTTTCTGTCCTTTTTGTCCTCAGTCTGTTCTTTGAACATAAGATTTTCTAAAGTTCTATTCCTTATTATGTCCCGCAGAAATTTTAACTGTCTCTTCCTCTTGGTAATATAGGATCGAAATGTTGTAAGAAGCAGCGTGTAAACTGCATTCGTATGTTACCGTATATGTAAAGAGCGAATGATAGAGACAAAATATAGCGAACGCTCCCCGGCGGGTAATCGAACCCGGGTCTCCCGCGTGACAGGCGGTGGATGCTCCCCACTATACTACCGAGGATTTGTCCGGTAAACACAATTCCATCAGAATATTTAGAAAATACAAAATGAAAACGTATGAGAGTGAATACTAATAAAAGTGATAAAATACTTGTAGCAAAACTCCCCGGCGGAGAATCGAACGTCGGTCTCCCGCAAGACAGGCAGGGATACTCACCACCATACTAAAATTAGAATAATATGCGCAAAAGAAAGACTACACAAGCTGACATCCTGAAGAGACCCTATTTGATAGGAATATTCGAATTGCTAACTTCGTTACTAAGGTTCGGATATTGACAAATGGCGTCATTGAAAATTACATAACTACCGCTTGCACGGAAATGGCTGTTTTTGATTAGATATTTGGGAATTCGTAGTTGTGCTCAGCAAGACTGCAAATGTATGACTACTGAAAAGGGTTGACTATGTGAAACAAGCAAATTCTTCTCGAAATATATTCCTAGCAAGTTAGGTGTCTCCAGTTGCTAAGCTATGCAGCAATGTGATAACTATTATGTATTGAATTCATTGAACGAATAAATTGGTTTCCGTTTGGAGATTGATATTAATCGCGTCACAATATGAACCCTGACAGTTATAATCATACATTTATTATGTATTTTTAAATTTAAATCAGCGATTGATTTGGCGTGCCAGGAGATGAAAGTAGTAAATATCACATTACAAACTGATTTGAAAAGAATTTTTATATTTCATTTCACATATCATTAAAAAAAAAGCAAAAAGCATTCGTGGAATTTTTATATATGCTTCTACGGTCTCGGTTATATTAATCAACTCCGCACTTAAGTTCAATATTAGCCTTTTTTAAAAATAGTTTAAGCCTACATTAGTAGAACTAGTCTTGCATGACTTCGTATAAAAACAGTTTTAAGAATTTTTTAAAAAAATAACAAAAGGCTTTACTTTAAGAGACGTTATTTTACTTAATTTAATATAAAAAAGAAACTGTCTGGGATTCCTAGTAAATGAAAAGGAAAAGTCTTTGTCTTAGTAGATATTATCTAAAATAACTTGATATGAAAAACAGTATCAGGATTTCTGGGAAAAGATAAAGATACGATTTGTTCAGTAGATCATATATTGCATAATTTAAAATAAAATAGTGTCAGCATTTCCGGAAATAAAAACGAATCGATTTGCTTTAGAAAAGCTAATTTTACATAATTTGGTATAAAAAATTGTTGCGACATCTGGCAAAAAAAAAAAAAAAAAATGAAACGCTTTGCTTTATAAGATCTTATCTTACATTACTTTATATGAAAAGTGTGAGAATTTCTGGCAAAAGATAACAAAATGTTTCACTTTCGAAGAACTTATCTTACATAATATAATATATAAAACTGTCTGGAGAGCTGGCAAATGAAAATTTAGCGTTTTGTTTGAGAAGATTTTATCTTTCATAATTTAACACAAAACAGTGTTAGGATTTTCAGCAAATGGAAACAAAGTGCGTTGCTTCAAAATATCTTATCTTACACAACTTTATAAAAAAACTGCTAGGATTTATGACAAATGAAAACAAAAAGCTTTTCTTTAGACGATATTAAATTGCATAATAAAAAAAAGAGTGTTATGATATCTAGAAACATATAACGAAATGCGTGAGTTCAGAAGATCTTATTTTACATAACTTAATATAACTTAATATAAGAATAGTGTTAGTAAATGAAAACGGAATGCTTTGCTTTAGAAGAACTTACATAAATTAATATAAAAAACTGCAAGGACTTCTCTGATTTTATATAACTTAAAAAAATTAATCTATTGGTCATTCTCGATGCCCTTAAATTTAATGAAAGTTTTCCCAATGTGGTAAACTGAGAGATTGTGTCTGTCTACTATCCACGAAAAAGATACTTGACACCATCGTGATATTAGCATGGCCCCTCATCCCAATTCAGTCCGAGAGATTCAACTATGGTCACTCGGTCTGCAAACTTTAGCATCACTAGAATCGCTTTTACTTTAATATTCGCTCAAGAACCTACCAGGAAAAATCTTTGTTTTAATGTTTGTTGGTACTTTTCGTACGATTTTGTTTTCTTTGACCTTACTATATGAATTTTAGTAGTTTCTATCTTTTCTATTTGTTTAAGATTTTCTCTTAATATCTGCCGCAGTACACACACACACACACACACACATATATATATATATATATATATATATATATATATATATATATATATTAGAAAGTTTTTCCTGTTTTTGTGTGAATGGGCAGCTTTTAAGGTTTTTCATTTTTTGTTGGTATGTAAGTTCGTCCATGATTGTAATTCCACCTCCTTTGCCAGAAGAAGATATGTGTATATCTTTGTTGTTTTTTAGTTTCTTCATGCTCACAAGAACTGTACTGTCGGTATATGTGATCGAACAAAATATATTCCCTGGTCCCGCCTAGTCAAACTTTCATTACGTAGCAAATCACCCACATTCACTTCGTATTCCTTCGGTGAGAAACAAATTCTACTCGAACAGCTTCATCCCGCGAGCCGTTGGCCTGTGACCTGACTCCCAACAACATGTTTCCCTACTCACTACAATCGTAACCTGTTCTAGCCTAAGTTTATTCGTTATTATCCGCTTCTATATGCACAAATAATCCCCTATCGTAACACACTATCCCGAGTGGCACCCGGGCCTTGTAAAGGGTTCATCTTACTGTGAAAAGAAATATTTAAGAAACTGTGTTAGGATCAAGGGCAAATAAAACGAATGCTTTGCATTAGAAGATCTTATAACTTAATAGAAAAAAAATCCGAGTTGAATTTTGAGTTGATCCATTCGTTCATTATAAATCGTATAATGAAAACGTGTTTAACCCTTGTAGATCCTTTCATCAATGCGGGTGTCCCCGCGGGGTTCATCTTTAGATTCGTATCTCCAATGACGACTTTTTCGATGTCATCACTAATTAACTCAGTATTTTTGTTTATGGCATAGCTATTTACTCATGTGCTTGTCTTATGTTATACATAGGATATTCTCAGTTGGTCTTTGTCGGATGTTTTGGCATCCTCTTGAACTTCTTGGTCATCCATAATTATGTGTTCATGTGTTTAATTCTGTAAATCTATGTTTTGTTGTTGGGCTGCAAAATCGTAACTAGAAATACCAATAGAATTGTTTTCTTCCTTTTCTTTTTCAAAATCATCTCAGGGGTTTATTTGATCTACATAGACTACTACTGCTACAAATCAAAATTTCCACGTTTCTACTACTTATATTTGTCATTATAACTTAAATTAAAGCAATAATAATAATAATAATAATAATAATAATAATAATAAAACGCGATTTGAATTACAACGAGAATGACGCGTGTTTCTGAGGCTCTTGAAAACGTAACGTCTTTTTTCTAATGAAATTTTGTTTTACTATTTTAAACGTAAAAATTAATTTTTCATCGTATATTATTTAAATTATATGTTTCTTCTTTAAATGATCCAAATAGATTCATCAAGTAGTTTTCTTATTATTCATATTTCCCTTAGTTGTCGATATTTCGAAATATTTTTCAACTACGATAATCTTTCTTAAAAACAAAAAATAAATAATAAATAATAAATAATCTTTCTTAAAAACAAAAGATAAAACATAATAATCTTAAAAACAAAAATAAAACTATGATAATCTTTCTTTAAAACAAAAAATAAAACAAGACAACAGAAAAAATACGATGAAAAACACTAAAAACAGTTTCATACAATTTCTACGATGTTGTTTCTTGGAAAGAATACGAATTTATTTATTGTTATTTATTCATTCATTTTATTTATTTATTTTTCGATAACCTTATTTTCGACGACTTTAATGAAAGAATAACAGAATATACAATGGGCGAACAAATTATTATTTTAAAATTTAACCGCAGTAATAAACTCAAACGTACGTCAACTTTTTTCCATTAAATCTTTATTTTTATTTTTTTATTTTATCTTAACAATTATTTTTGTTGCCAGGACTAGTGGTGGTAGCAACAATTTTTTTTCTTTTAACAAAATATTCTTTAAGTGTAGTGATGTTTTTTTTCTGTTGAGCGGCGGTTACTTCTAACTTTGTTTTTTTTTAACCAGCATCTTTCTTTTTGAATTTTTTCTATATGAAATTCTGTTTTACTGTTTTAACATAAACATGAATTTTTCTTGATATATTATTTAATCTATCTGTTTCTTCTTTAAATGATCCTAATAAATAGTATCATCAGTTTTCTTATTATTCACATTTCCCTTAGTTGTGGATATTTTTAAATAATTTAAAAAAAAAACTATTATAATTTTCTTAAAAACAAAAAACAAAACAAAACAACAGGAAAAAATACGATGAAAACAGTTTGATTATAATTACTACGATATTCTTTTTTTAGAAAGAATACGTATTTATTTATATATTTATTTATTTTCATTTATTTATTCATTTTATTTACTTATTTTGATAACCCTTTTTTTCGACGACTTTAATGAAAAAATAACTGAATATATAGTGGACGAACAAATTATTGTTTTATTTTAAATCTCACAGCACTAATAAACTTAAACGTATGTCAACTTTTTATTTTCCATTAATTTTTTTTTTGTTTTTTCTTAGCAATTATGTTTGTTACAAGGACTAGTGAGAGTAGCAACAATTTGTTTTTAACAAAATAGTTTAGTGTAGTGATGTTTTGTTTTGTTAAGCGGCTGCTACGCCCAAGTCTTTTTTAAACCAGCGTCTTTCTCTTTGAATCCTGATCGTGTCTCTGTCAGCTGTCGCTTGGTAACACACTTAGGAGAAGGAAAACTCCAACCAACAACCCGCAACTCAAGATGTTAATCGTGCTGAGGAGTGAATAGCTACTGCGTATGAGGTTACAAATGATCCCCTACAGGCTTCGGGACTCTGTTTGTAAAAGACTGTTGCTCAACGTGCCGGGCAACTTTGGGTAGACTTTTGGACTCGTGCGTCACTCGTGGGAAAAATATGAGAAATACATGTAGAAATAAAAAGTCCAGTATGGCTCTTCCAGTGAATAAACAGGGAGCCCGTCCTTCAGGAGGGAACCTACCTGTGGTCGAAAAATCTGCCATAGGAACAAACTCCTACACAAAGAATGAATATTTAGGTTCCCACAACCAGGATAATCCTAATATGGCCCTGAAAATTCTACAGCTAGATATATAACCGTATATTTAAAGAAAGAAAAAATAAAATGATATCTTGAGGAGTACAAAGTCATTATGACTGCATTTCATGAAGCGTTACCCAAACCTCAAAAAACATCATTAGCCAAACATATGACATTTGGCGGGAAAAGGTTGGACAAACAAATAGAAAGCACATTGAAGAAAAAAAAGCCAATGTACGAAGATACATTATGCGAAATAACCAATTGACAGAGGCTGAAATTAATGAGATAAAAAGAATTGCAACAAGAATAGACGAATCAATAAAATATGAAAAAGAACCGGAATCAGAAATAAAATGTAGTAACATCAAACAAGGCACAGATCATAATGTAGAAACCGTGATACACACAAATCACTGTGAAGATAAAGCTGTAAGTTTAGAAGTGCTGGAAAGCTTTGATCTGCATCAGTTACAAAACTTATTTTACGGAAAACAAGAAGTCTATACAAGAAGCTAAGTAAGGAATCAAGAACCATATAAGTCAAATACAAAATATTGCAATGGAGGAAAGAGAACAGCTCCCAAAATTACAACCTACAAAGCATGACCTCGAAACTATTAAGCCCTACAATGCAGCACTCAAATTAATTTTCGATGAAGAAGACACTCATATAAATCTCAATGAAGCGATATATGCATCAGCAATAGCAGTAACAAAAAATGAACATTAAGTTAAAAACAAGGCAGTTTCGCAGACATGAACATTCACCTTGGAAAAGAAAAAAAGAAAAAGAAATCGAACAACTTAGAAATGAACTATCAGTACTCGATGAATTGACAAGAGGAATAAATGTAAGAACTAGAAAAAGTCAGAAGAGTCGAAAGAAAATACAACATTAGAAATAAAAATGAAGTCCTATCAACTAAGGAAAAAATGAAGCAAACAATACAACTGAAGTCTCAAAGAATAAGACGATATGAGAAAAGATCGAGATTCTACAGCCAAAACAAGATTTTTCAAACCGAAACAAAGAAAGTTTACAGAGAAATAAATAAAAAAACGTGTTGAAATGACAGTTCCCCTCCAAAATGGAATAAGTTATACAGTTCTGGGAAAAAATATGGGCTTGTCCTAAGGAACATAACAAAGAAGTAGATTGGATTGCACAAGAGATAGAACGAATAAAAAATAAACCAGAATAAACATGGACATGAATCACAGAAGAAGATGTTAAATGTGCACTGGAAAAAAGCACACAATTTGAAATTTCCAGGTAAAGATAAAACTCCTAACTTTTGGCTATAGTATCTAGATACAGCACATAAAAACTAGCCAAAGAACTTCAACAAATGGTTAACGATTCCACTAAAATTTCTGCATGGATGACCAAAGGAATTACATTTCTTCTATCCAAGAATAGTGGCACAAACAACCCGAAAAACTACAGACAAATTACATGCCTTCCGACAACATACAAACTATTAACATCTATTTTAACAAAACAGACATATCTGGAAAGAAATGACATATTACCGCTTGAACAAAAAGGGTGCAAATGTGGCTGTTACGGATGTAAAGACCAATTGATTATTAACAGAATGATCCTGGAAAACTGCAACAATGCAAAGAAAAACCTTAGTACTGCCTGGATAGATTATCGTAAGGCATTTGATAGTGTGCCACATTCCTGAATCTTAAAGAATTTAAATATATACAAGATATCACCCGTCATCATCAATCTCATCAAACAATGCATGCCGATATGGAAAACAACCCTTTACCTCAATCATATAAATGGAACCTCTAAGTCTGGTAAAATAAACATCAAAATAGGTATATTTCAAGGTGACTCTTTGTCTCCCTTACTATTCTGTATATCATTAATAGCACTAACCAGTCAAGTTAACAAGACAGAATGTGGCTATAAAATAGCCAAAAAGAAAATAAGCCATGGATTTTACATGGATGACATAAAGTTGTATGCTAAGTATGATAACGAGCTGGAAGTTTTTCTGCAAACTGTAAAATGCTTCAGCAAAGACATTGGATTGAAATTCAATTTGAAAAAATGTGCTAAAGCTACAGTTTTCGTTGATCGCTACAACAAACATCTTCAATTAGCTTAGACCCTGCGGTAACAATAAAAAGACTTAAAGCCAGAAGAAGCTTATAAATCCCTAGGTGTAAATGAGAGTGAAGAAATTCACCATAAAAATGAAAGAAATAGTGCGTAAAAATACTTTAGAAGGCTACGACTGATATTAAAAACTGAATTGAATTCTCAGAACAGAATTATGGACATTAAGAGCCTTGCCATCCCAGTTGTCCAATATAGTTTCAACATCTTAAACTGGACTCTAAACAACATCAGGCGAATGAATTCTAAAACAAGAAAGCTTCTTTCTAAATATAAGATGCATCATCCAAAGAAAAAAACCAGAAAGAAAAAACTTGCCTATTACTTGATATGGCTTGTCCAGCGGATTGTAACATAGCAACCAAAGAATTCGAAAAACAGTCAAAATATAAAGACCTGAAAATTGAAATAGAAAAAATGTGGAAATTGAAGACAAGAATCGTGCCAGTGATAGTAGGTGCACTTGGAATGATAAAAAATGGAACAAAACAACACATTGAAAGAATCCCTGGGAACCCCAGCTCAAGGGACATAGAAAAAATTGTCTTGCTAAGTACAGCCCATATAATAAGGAGAACTTTGTCTATGTAACACTACGTATGATAGGGGAGATAGAAAAAACATGAAATAGAGCCATAACGACACACCACGATCTGCTTTAGGGTTTCCCGCAGACTTGGCAGGTAGTGCGACCATAGCAGAAATAGAAATATGATGAAAAATGACAACATAATAATAATAACAACAGCAACAACTTAGCATGACAGAGTATGCCAATGACTTTTATAGAAAGGGATCTGCAAGAAACTGGTATGAACATCAGCAGACTCGGTTACAATGCTATATTCTATAACAATTTTATTTAATGATACAGTACACACTGTCAGAGACTCAGACATCTTGATCAAAGATAGAATGCGTGCTTTCTTTTTGACATGGCAGACTATGCAGATTTTAAGATCTTAAAAAATCTATCAAAACGATCTTAAAGTAGAAAATCTAAGAAAACATTAGCACATGGGGAGATGAATAATCACAATTGTGGTTGGAGCCCATGGTTTGATTAGAAAAGGGTCCTGGATAGACTCATTGAATGGGTTCCTGGTAGACGATACCTTAAAGGAATACAAATAAATGTACATACAAGTAGAGCTCACACGATACAAAGTGTTTTACTCATTTATAATACGGGTGATCTTAGGTTGTTTCCCTTTTATTTTTGTAAAATGCTCAGAAAATATGATGCCATTTTTTAATTTAGGCCCCCGGGTAGGACCAAGAAGGAAATTAAATATGCAGCAAAAATCAAAGAAAATTAAATACTACTACCACTACTACTACAAATAATAATAATAATAATAATAATAATAATAATAATAATAAAAACTGTCAAAATATAAAGACCTGGAAATTGAAATAGAAAAAATGTGGAAATTGAAAACAAGAGTTGTGCCAGTGATAGTAGGTGCACTTGGAATGATAAAAAATGGAACAAAACAACACATTGAAAGAATCCCTGGAAACCCCAGCTTAAGGGATATACAAAAAATTGTCTTATTAAGTACAGCCCACACACTAAGGAAAACTTTATGTATGTAATGCTGGGGGTGATAGGGAAGATAGAAAAACATGAAATGGAGCCATAACAACACGCCACGACCTGCCTTAGGTCTCCCCGCAGACTTGGTTGGTAGTGAGACCAAAGCAGAAATCGAAATATGATGAAAAATGACATAATAATAATAATAATAATAATAATAATAATAATAATAATAATAATAATAAAGTTAAAGCTGTTGAAGTTTTACTTAAGGTGGGCTAAAGCAAATATTCCGTAGAGAACCAGAAATTTGATTGGCCCTAACCAGTTGGGTATATCCCACCTTAGCCGATACCCTGGTCATTTCCGTTCATGAGCGAGAATAGTCAAAAGCAACAGAACCAGCTGTAATAAGTACTGATTTTGAGTTTAAAGTGTGAAAGTACGATTTTGGGATGGAATCTAGATACTTGAAAATGACTCCTATCGAAGACCATCTGATTGTACTGGATTATTCAACCATAACATATTTTACTCGGGCTCTAATTGCAAAGTTATGCAATTTTTCAAAACCTTTTACCCTATCGCGTAAATCTGCCTAAGATACTTAACCCTTACTACTCTGGCAACTACCCTAGCTCTGAACGCAGTCATATTTTCAACATTAGTCTCAAATACTGTTCTGAGTTCAATTTTCTGTAATGTGTCTCAATAATTTGACCCTTACACTTCATAAATATCTACAAATATCAGTTGCTCTTGTTTAGCAGGAACGAACAAGAACTGGCAAGAAAGGGACAAAATAACACAAAAATCGACAAATATCTTATATCACACAACAATGATTGCCTGAAGATAAACCAACGGTACTTATCAGAAACACCGTCTCTGTAAAAATATCTATAATCATCAAGACAAGTAAAAATATTTCAACTATATAAAGTATACTAAAATACAATTGCTGTCATAGTTATTAATATTAAATTCGTATCCGGTGAATGTGAATCATTGGCTAATCATTATCTTACTTGTTATATGATAATACTCCCGAGATATTTAAGGAACTTTCATAAATTTATATTCATAATAAGCAAAACGCAGTTCAGAAAAGATTTGCAAAAGAGGTACTTGAGCAGTTTTTTAAACATTGTTGTAAATCTTGCCAAAAAGATGTGAGGGAATAGCCATTATCTTACGACAATCTAAGCAAGAATCTAATGTCCCCATATAAAAGTGATTTATACCAAGAGTCACTTTTTATGGCGAGTGTTGAACTTCTAACCTTTGAAGGGCGTTTCAGCTTTAGCCATTGATTTGACCAAAGACCTCAGTAACTATTGACTGTACTTTTTCATCTTTTCTTTCAATAGAGAAATGAACAGAGGGAAATTATACAGCAGCTGAATCGTTAGAATGATTTAGTAGAATCGAGTAACCGTCTACGGGGAAAACAAATTGCGTTGATTTTTAATAGAGGTCATTGGAGAACATCAGTGTAAGACCAAATCTGATTCAGGCATAAAATATCCTTCACTTGTCGTGTGTTAAACGTCCTGTGATTTCCAACATTTGCAGCGTTTCAAGCTGTAAATATTCTAGTTTTCGGCTACAGGCCAAACACTGTAACAGATATCTGAACAAATATCTAAATTGATCTTGAGGTTCAGGAAAACAAACAGATGACGGATCCCTGATAAAAAAAAAGTTCTAGCAGAATTATTCAATGGGATGATTTCTAACACAATGGAAGTCCATGTCAGTGAAATTATTTCCGGCTCAGAGACACAATATAAAAAATCAACATTTTCAAATATATTAAACATTCATAAAAACTCAGTCAATGAAAATATTTTAAAATAAAATAAATGAACATATCCATCTGAGCTACTTTTATGAAAGCCGATATTATCAGAAATGCAACAGCATTGCTAAGGTTATCTTGCTCATTTAATCGATAAGCTGTTTTCACTACCCTAAGTATTCAACTTGACTTATGTCATTGTAACACGAATTTAAATCATAGCTAATAACCGTACAAAAAGAATATATTCTCCTTTTTATTACTTTTAAATGAACTCAATTTCTTTTGAAATTTATCGAATTCCAGAAACCTTAACGATAAAAATCGAAAGAATAGAAAAATACATTTTATTTCTTACACCGACCAAATTGGTTCCAGGTACTGCTCAAGTAAGTGCCTGACTCCTTATATTATCCTCTACCATTACAAGAGTCAGATAATGTCTAAAATGAAGTACAATTGTCATATTATGCAAGAACTGTCAATGTCTAAACTTTCAGTCTCGATAGAGTCCAAAAGCATCATCTCCTATTTACTAGTTTCTTTGTTTGTTTCGAGGTTTAACGACCTATCAATCCTTATGGGATCATTTAAGGTCATAACCAATGATTTTTGGTAAGGCTAATTTTACAACATTTTTCTTTTCGAATATCAAGATTCATTGGGATTTATTTGTAAGAGCAGAGTCCCCAAGTCCGACCCTTGTTATTTAACACATAACTGGAGGGAAGAGACGAATTAATACCTTTCCCATGGATACCAGTGCTTAAGTGAATGCAGAGTATTCAACTGGAATTCGAACTCGGCTCACCGATTTCTCTTTCCGTGCCGTTATCCACAGCACCATAACGTACATCCGTCACTATACGATTACAGCACCTGGTATCCCCAAGCGATTACTCATCTAAGTACTGACCAGGCTCAACATACCTTAACTTCGGTGATCGAGCGAGAACCGGTGTATTCAACGTAATAGGCCGTAAACGTCTATTTACTAGTGACAAATTATTTTCCAGCTTGCAACTCCTCCCTCACAGACTAAGTATTGTAAACCTCTCATGACTCTATCACTATTTCTATTTAAAGTGTTCAGACGAACTACATAGCTTAGTTCTGTCACGACTAAGGCCCGCTAGTTCTAACCATCACGACTAAGACCTGCGATTCTACACACATTGTTGTGGGCCATGCTTATTCTTTCTGTATTCCATTGGTGAGAAGTTCCCTTCGAGCAGCTTCTTTCTGAGAGTTGATGCTCTTTAGAAATGACTTTCAAGAAGATATTTACCCAATCATTATAATCTTGAAATAACTATTATGCTCATCACGTCACTCTTTACTCTTCAACCGTATACCCCGAATGACTCCCAGGCTTTATACAGGGTGGACTTTACTGTAAAAATAAAAGAAAGGAAAATTGTACTATATTTTTTTCGTTTCAACTGTTTAAAAGTTTTGTTGTGTGTATTATGTCAATCGGAAATTCTCAATGTAATAAGACCTATTTCTCAAACTTATCAGAAGTACATCAAACACCCGAAATCGAGTGTCATTTATTAAGTTAAAAATATCAAATCAATAAAAGATTGGTAATAAATTAAAATTAACAACAATTGGTTAAGTTAATTGTTTTAAAAATGTCATTATATTCAGCACTAGATTTGAATACATGTCTGGGTTCTAGTCCTGAATTAGGAAACGGCATGTCCTAAATATTGATTAAAATAAGAACTGCAATCATCTTCTCATCTGGGGCATTAATTTTATATGAAATTGAAAATAATCCCCAGATTATCCCATCAAAGTTTACTATTTCCTGTAGTTTATTTAGAGGGTATCTGAATCCCGCCTTCTTTAATCTATCCCACTATTTAACCCATAGATTAAGGGAGGAGACTTCTTAATACCTTTTCTAAGGGAATTTGCGCGTAATTGAATGCAGCAAATTAAACTGGAATTCGAACTCGGCTCTCCGATTTTTTGTTCCGAGCCGATATTCACTGCACCACAACGCACATCCGACTGAGTAACATATGATGTTATACATACTGAAAGATGCAGCTATGTAAGAAATTATCGAAGACGAAATACGTGTAACAATATCCTACGAAATACCTTATTTTAGAGCAAGTAACAAGGAATATGTATTATCATGTGTGACCAAAATGCAAATAGTAAAACAGGTGTTACGCATAGTTTTGTATCCATACGTGTTTCTTATGTTCTGACAAGCAAGATTTGTAACATACATCCTACCTGTTGTAATTTATGGATTGGAATGTGTGAAATCAACAGTAAGAGCGTTGCAAACACTACCAATCTTTCGAAGTCATAGAATGAGATGGTTGACAAATAAACGCCTCAGGGGTCACATCACCATCAACAAAGTATTGAACACGACCAAGCTTGAGCCAATCAAATCAGTTTTCAAATCGAAGGTACTTAAACCGTTTGAAAATATCAAGAGATCAACCTGCAGTAAGAGTAAGATATTTGTGGAGGGAAAGACGGTAGACCAAAAACAACAGAGGTTAATCACCAAAATACTAAGAAATGCTTCCAAAACGAATCTGTTCTTCTTTAACCACTATAGAAAAGCCTTCCTACATTCCATCAGTATGGATCATGCTAGTCTCCCAGAAAGAAATACACTGCGCCTCTTAGGCCTCACTTTCTCAGCCGATCTCAAGTGAAATTAAATATATATAAATGAAGTCAACACTGAAAAAAAAAATTCAACACAACAAAAGCAAACGAAAGCAATAAACTATATGTGGAACCACTCACATGCAAAATATTAAATTACTTCAAGCTCCATATAAGTAAAAATAATTCAGTCAGTTAAATGCCATACGTAATACACGCTTTGGGCAATCATATCTCGAAAGAGACATGACTGACTGGGCAGAAGATTATCCTGAAATAAGTAGCCATTGCTTTCTGTGGTAGACTGGTTGCCAGCCAAGGCTATAAAACCCAATCTGTCCTATTATTCAACTCATAACTGGAGATAAGAGATAGATTAATACCTTTTTCAAGGGTATTTGTGCGTAAGTGAATGCAAGGAATTAACTGGAATTCGAACTCAACTCCCTGATTTGTTGTTTCAAGCCAATATCGACTGCACCACAAAGCACATCGCAAGAATAAGACCGGGACAAAACAGCCTTGAGGAGTGAGGCATCATAGTGGTGCCTTCACAAAATTTTGAAGTTAGCATAACTCCGCTCAGTAAATTGACAATCTTCTTCACATTAATCCTATATATATATATATATATATATATATATATATCATGGACTCTCCCATGTATGAAGGTCTAACCTTAGTAAGACATCCACACAGAGATTTGTTTACATTGGTGAAGGCATTGTGCAGTACCATCCACGCTTTTTGGAACTGCTGATAACAAACAATCGGTGCAGAAATCTGCCACAGATCGCATGAACAGGAGACCTCAATTATTTAACCCATAATTGGAGGGAACGGACGGATTAATACCTTTCCCAAGGGTACTAGTGCGCAAGTGAATGCAGTGTGCTCGACTGAAATTGGAACTCGGCTCACCGATTTCCCCCTCCAAGCCGACATCCACCGCACCACAACGCACATATATATATATATATATATATATATATATATATATATATATATTTAGTATATCGAGGCAGCCAGTAATTTTCTAAACATATGCTATTAAATATAAGAGACAATGAATGAGCCATCTTCAGAGAGGTTGCTTAAACTGAAATATTATAAAATCCACCATCACCGACTGAAGATGGCTCATGTGAGCCGAAAGCTTAGAAGAAAACCAATAAATAATTATCCAATTGTTGGAGAATTTTTGTCTTTATTTTCAACTGAAATTAAAGCAAAAATACGACGTTTAGAACAGCTCATCATTAAACATAATAGACATTCATTGTCTCTTATATTTAATAGCATATGTTTAGAAAATTTATATATATATATATATATATATATATATATATATATATATATATATCACAGCAGCCCACTAGTTCACTGCCATGCCTTACCAGTAATCCACTCTACCTCATTTCTCTATCTACTGTTTGGTTCGTTGTGGAGAAGTATTTCTCGCGATGACCTGCAGTCTGCAGTATGCAGCGCAAGCGACTGATGATGATAATGTTGTTTGTTTTGTATAATAACATAATGAGTGCAGATACATTTCACTTCTACAGTGAATGACCAAGTAATAACCAACATTTGGTTTGAGGAGTAGCCTCAATACGTGTGAGCTTAAAGATATCGAACAAAAGGCATTAAAAAGTCGATAGATTATTTAACATTTAGATATGCAGTTTGGCACTTTAAAACATATCCTATACCTGACTGCGGGATCGATCCCTTCACAGACTTACTCAAATTACAAAAATGAAGAATCCCAATAGCAATGTCTAAAAATGAATATGATAAACAACTCAGTAATTCCATTTGCAAATAAACGTATTCAGTAACAGTTGAGAAAAAATACGACATTTTGGAATAGGTTTTGGGCTCAAAGGGATCACTTTCAGAGAAGCCCTTGTAATAAATGCAAACTGAGTCATCTCTATTGAATAGAGACAAGGCAAAAGTAAATAAAAATGTAAATGGAAAAAAGTGCAAATATATAAAAAGTTAAATAAAAATATCAGAAATAATGTTGATTTTCTAAGTGTTGATTTGATATGGCATAAGCCCAAAAGTGTGAAACATCCATCAAAAATAGAACTCACTACAAAATCGTAATTGATCTAGTATGAATAGCTTGATAACCATTACACCATGTCGACGTGATCAACGTAATTTTTAAGCGTAGCTTTGAAGTGGCCCAAGGCCGAACGTTTGGAGCTCTAAGGTTGGATCAAAAGTATCACAAATAAATACCATCAAATAAAAGAAAAATGTCTTAGTGAGGATTGCAACACAGGTGTCGCAATAATACACAAGACATATAAGAATTAGCCTAACAGAAACATGTGCTCTTGTTTATATTTTTTTACAAGATGCATACTATATAAAAATTGGAACCCACTCGAGCTTGAAGGGTTATATAGTAAAAGTCACCGTTTATGCAATTATGTAGACAAGATAACGGTTACCCTCGGAGATGATCAGATACAGATTGTAGTAATCGAGAAACAACCTATTGGAAATCGGTTCCACAGAGTAGCAGTTCTCAGAATGAAGGTACTTTAGTGCAACTCATCAAAGGAATGCGAAATGAATTCGGGTGGTCCGCTATTTTGTGCGTATCATGAAGGATTTTAACCGAGAAGGTTAGAACTGGTGGAATTAAGGAATATAATTCGTTTGAGCATTTTCCATAGAAATAGCGATAGAACTTGCACAGTTTCGTCTGTGAAAAAGGGGTTGTAGGCTGGAAAATATTTTGTCCCCCACATGGACGTCTAAACACTTTTTGGACCCTATTGAAACTGGAAAATGAAGAGTAGGCAACCCCTTTCCACATATAGTTGCAGTACTCCATTTTACACTTGATCTGGCTCTTGTGAGAGTAGAGCATCGCACGAGGGAAGAATACAAGAAATCAACAATTTATGAAGCCTCTTTAGTCCTTGGCTGTATTTATAAACTCTACTTGAAGTCTGGGTTGAGTTTAAGACTCAATAGGTGCTCAACGCACGGGCCCTCTTTGATGAAACATCAGTTCATCGTGATTGATGTAAGATCAAGGTTATGATAGATTAGTTTTCGATGCATTTTATGCAAGCAGCCAGGTTTTATTCAATTGAGATGTTAGAGCGATATCCGAGAAGAGATCAGCTGCTAATCTCTGGTCAGATTATGTAAGAAGGAAAGATCCACGGACATGGAACGTATACATCGAAAATTACATCATTGACAAGAATGAAAAAAGACCTAGAACATATAAACTAAAACAATGAAATGCCATTAATATTAAATCCTAACGATAAGTAAACACTGGCCAAAATGAAAAAGGACAATGCAGCAAGATCAGAAAAAACTGTAATACATATTATATTACACGATTTCTAAACTGATACGATCACTGACATGATAAAGTATATGGCAGTAGGGTAGTGCCAGCGAATATCATAACTGTATTTAGATATTTGCGTGGCGAATACATACAAACTCCAGCAAATAACGAGATTAATGAGCCAACAAAAAAATATAATGAATTTGATACTAAAGAATAGTGTGTATTACAGAACTGGAGCGAACATAGAAAAATAAACTGGTAGATTCTTTCAAGACACTTGGACTAGAAAGGCAATTTTTATTACCAGCATTCTATAAGAGCGAACAATAGAAATACAAAAGGAATATATAAGTATGTTTTATAGATTACAGATTTTAATCTACCACTTCCAAAAATAATAAAAAAATAAATATACAATTGTAAACATTATTGTTATTATTTTGAATTCAAAGTAAATTAGGGAAGGGAAGTGAGAAAAAAGAAAACAGAATGTATGTTTGTTAACAAAAGAAAACAGCGCAACAGTCAAATTTCAAATGGAAGATATCAAAAGCGAACAAGTGCAAAATTTAAAAATGTGGAAATGTTTTACTAAAAGACGGAATGTTCAACGCTGAAGCCCGAAGGCGCATTAGGATAGCGAAGGATGCATTTCAAAAACTAAGTTTTAAGAAACATAAATGTTTCGTTAGAAAAAAAAGTACTGAACATCTACATAATATCATTCATCATATACGGCAGTGTGATCTGGACAATTTCTTCACAGATGAAGTAGTGACAGAAATGTCGTTCTAGAGAAGATGGTGATAATACCATAGACTGAACATGGGAATATTGACAAAGTTTTAGAGAAAATGAAGACTAGACAGAAACATATATTTGACATCATAAAGTCAGCTGAAATTGAAAAGCCACATATTGAAGAATAAGGACTTGCAAAATTTCATATTTACAGGAAAGATTAAAGAGGTTTCAATGCAAAACTACACATAACATACCTAACGAAATTAAATAAATAGATTTCAGAAGAAGGAGAATTTTTATTAAGTTACGGGGGTTAAAAAATTGTCAGTCAGTCAGTTGAGTGCCATACGTGATACTTTGGGCGATCATGTCTCAAAAGAGACATGACTGACTGGGCAGAAGATTATCCCGCAGTAGGTTGCCATTGCTTTCTGCGGTAGACTAGTTGCCATCCAAGGCTATAGAAATAAAACTGTCCTATTGTTTGACCCATAACTGGAAGGAAGAGACGGATTAATACATTTCCCAAAGCTATTTGCGCAAAAGTGAATGCAAGAAATTGTAGGAGCCATGATCACCAACGTCCTAAAGTTATACAGCACAGAAGAAGATGAAGAAGAAGAGGAAGAAGATAAAAAAATCCGTAATCGTTACTGGAATTATACAGCAAATAGGGAACGATTTATGTAAATAGGAGATCGACGAGAATTTATTGTCGGTGAATGCAATAAACATTGCTGATAGCAGATTCGTATGGATAGAAATATAGCAGAATTATTAGGAACTGTAGTTGTCTCATTTTGATGCTCAGTATTAATTTCCTTTTTGTTTCCATCCTTTCCTAAACCTCATCATTGCTCACATACTCGATCCATAATATCAGGAGCATCCTTCTGTAGAAACATATTTCTGAATTATTCAGCAATGGATGAAAGATAGATGAATGTACGTACAAATCATTAACTGTAATCAGATGAAATGCATGGCTGTTTGCAGAAGTAAAATCAGAAGCTAGGTGTTATCTTTCGAAAACACCAAAATCAATCCAGTGCGGCAGAATATATAGTAATGTAATATTGCGTTCTATGCTTTCTTTTAGTCACCACGCCACTGCGTAAAAAATATCAAAGAAAAGAGTAATTCATTTTTGATGTTCCTTATATTAAGAGTGACGGCTTAGATTCTAACAGGAAATAGGAAGAATTATGTCACAGGAACGCATATCGTATGTTAACATTATTCCGGTGATGCTAATCTTCTTCTTCTATGTGCCTTGTCCTTTCAGGACGTAGGTGATGATAGCCTTCCACGTTTCCTTATGCTTCTTAGCTCTTTGTTCGCTTTCTATTTTTATACCACGCAACCCCGTTCTGCCATCCATCTGCTCAGGCCATTCAAGTACGTTACACGCTTTTTTCCGCTGTCTCTTCTCCCCTCTATCTGGCCTGTTAGTATCAGGTTTTCCAGGCCCTCCTTCCTCATTACAAGTCCTAGGAACCTCATCATTGCTCACATACTCGATCTATGATATCAGGAGCATCCTTCTGTAGAAACATATTTCTGTGTGTAGGAGGCATATCGACGTTTCAGAATTTTTGAGACCCACTTTTGAATTCGCACCATTTTCGTCATACATTTCAAATCGAGACAAAGGCAAACCCTCATTCTCAGTATATCCCTCTCACGGTCATTCTGTAAGAGTAACAAGCGATGGAAAGTTTGACACAGATATACGAATGTTCATAGAAATATTGATGCAAGTTTTGCAGAGTAAAATATCGACTATTACGCCTAACGAATTTGTGTAATTATAGAGCAAAACATGAATTTTCAGGGATAATTTGAGGTTTCAAAACGAAACACATACAGAAGTTTAAGAATATAGCAATTGTTTTATCAGTAACTGGGGAATGTGACGCTGAAACTTTAACGCTCACTTAAATTATAAATTATGACTATCACAAGACAAATAGATCATTACGAAACTGCAGAAATTTCAGAAAGAAAGAAAATAATGCTGAAATACTATATAATATTACTTATCCTACATGGCAGTGAATACTAGAAATTTCCTAATAGATAAAGAGAAGACTTACAGCAACTGATGTAGTTATACAGGAAGATGCTGAGAATACTTTGGACAGAGCCTGTAAATCAACGATTAAGTAAGAAAAATGGAAACAAAAATGACAATTGTACATAAATATAGTTTGAAACTACTTGAACTCCTTATGAGAAAAGCATATCTGGAAATTTTGAGACTCACAAAGATACATTAAAGAAAGCTGCAAGTAACCTCTATAACAAGAGAAAAACCAGAGTGATAGATAGTAAAAAGGCACACATCGGTAAAATCTATGAAGGATAGAAAGTTGTGGTGAGATATGATCTTCCTCGTCTTCAGCGGAAAAGGTCTATTGAAGAAAAGAGAAAATGTTGTTTCGAGTTAAAAAAGGTAAAAATTTGCGGATAGTCTTGATAACCCAAGTCATGAAGTGACATGGCATATAAGATAAAACACAATAACGACCATGGAAAATGGCTTGAGAAACAAAGGGACTACTGATCTACCATGTTATTTATATTATTTTAAATTACTTCATCTCAAGCAAGGAGATAAAGCCACTAAGACACATGAGCGTAAGAGATGTAAAAAAGAACAAAATTAAAACAAGCAGAAGATGACGACTGACGTTGCATTTACATTTTTGAAAATTATATTTAACAAGAAATCAGGAGACTGGAAGAGAGTCCCCCAGTGCGAGAAAAGAAACTTATGGGACAGCACTCTTAAAAATTGCAATTTGAACAGCAAAATGATGAAACCGACCTGCCAATTAAATTCATGAAATCGAGGTACCAAAGAGACAAGTACGTTAGAACAATAGCCGTGTATATTGTTCTAAAAAACAGTGAATACTAGACAATTAAAAAAAAGAAAACACATGAAGAAAGGACTTTAAGTGGTAGAGATATGGGTCAACGAAGGAATATGCGAATATCATTGAAGGATTAGGTAAAATATGTGGAAATTTTAAGAATAGGAACTATATTGATACTACTGATAACAATCACAATGCAATAACTAGAATTTGCAGAATGAGGAATGAACACTCAGGGAATTTAACATTCACAGCGCAGAAAAAAGAACGCAAAAACCTGGAGGTACAGGAGTAACCTACTTGACATTTTTGGTAAATGAAAGTACGAGAAAGTAACAGTGACATAAATTAGCAATAATTAATGAGGTAAAAGGCAAAAAATCGTGGAGAGTAATTATCGTCTTTGTTCTGAAAAGAAATAACAGCATGTGTGTGTGTGGGTATGTTTATATGCGAGTTTGTAAGAGCGAGAAAGAGTGAGTGAGTGAGAGGTGGAAAGGGAGAGGGAGGGTCGTTCAGAAAATTTAAAATTATAGAACTGCATATTGAGCGTCTCTCAAATACGAAATATCTGCAATGTTTTTGTTTATCCATAACATTTACTGAGAAATATGTAATTTTCTCCCGGACAAATTAAGGATATGAACCTTTTCCAAATCACCCACTATCCAGCCCAAAATGTATCCCTCTGCAACTGATAAATAATAGCACCTAAAAATACAGAATATATACGGCTCAGACTATATTTTAATAATTTCACCCAAAACAAGAAAATAAAGTTGTTAAGACACAAGGTGTTACTGAGTGTAAAAGACGACGACAAAATAAAAAACTATTAAGAAGAGAGGGAAAAATAAATGAACAAGAATTCAGAACACAAAAAATTATAAGAATTGGTATTTCATTTAAATTTTGGAAGTTCACAGTTGACTTGAAAGCAAGAGGCTGGAGGAAAATTCCAAAAGCGAGAGAAGGAACTGTAACCATAGAACTTACTGATACAAATATGAAATGGTTAGGCCTGACCATCGATAAAGTACCGCATTTAAGTTCCTAAAGTCAAAGCACAAACGAATAAAGCTGATCAGAATCATTTTTATGAAAATATTTATAGAAATATCAGAGATGCGGTGGGAAACTGATTGAAGTTGAAATGCTAGGCTAATATTAATAACATTGCAGATTCTTATTTGCATTTAATTAATTATCTCTGAATACATTGTAGAACTGCCACATTCTAGGTGTGACAACAATGGTGGTACAATGGATATCGACTCGGCATGGCAAATCGGAGTGCCGAGTTCTAATTCCAGTTGAATTCCTTGCGTTCTCTTACGCACAAATACCCTTGGGAATGGTATTAATCCATTTCTTCCTTCCACTTATGGGCTAAACAACTGAGCAGATTGGGTTCTAAAGCCTTGGCTGACAACCAGTTTACATCAGAAAGCAATGGCAACCTACTGCGGGATAATCTTGTCCAGTCAGTCCTGTCTCTTTCGAGACATGATCACCCAAACGTGTATCGCGTATGGCACTTAACTGACTGATGCTTACAAATGTGCTAGATAGATTTTATCCCAAAAATTGTTTGGCACGGAACAGTGAACCAATGTTTAAATCAAAGACGATTTGATATAATAATAGTTTAGACGATTTTTAGCCATATACCGAAGTATTATCGGTTCGAAGGCCGAATTATGATAATAACATCTGAACCTGGAGATAGATCGATTTATTCAGTTGTGTAAGTGGGTGAAAAATTCAGTGGGTAAAAGTAATAAAGTGATTAAATTATTTAAGAAATGAGGTATGAGTAACACAATGTAGAGAACTAAGGAAGATAATATCTTTGAACATAATATTGGATCAATTCATGAAATGTATAATATCATTCTAAGCGATTGTAGAAGCTTTGACAATTTTCTAAGTTTTTAACCAAATTTCTTTTTCTTTTTCATGTGTCGTGTGCCTTCCCCTGTCTCTCCTTCTCTTTATCAGACCCGTGAGTATTAGATTCTCCAGGGTCTCCTTCCTCATTATGCGTCCCAGAAGCCTCGTTTGTCTCTTTCTGATATTTAGTATGAATTTTCTTCTCAGTTACATCCTTTCCAACACCCCAGCATTGCACACGTGCTCTGTCCATGGTATCCTCATCATCCTTCTGTAAAACCACATTTCTGCTGACTCATGGTTCTCTTTCATCCTTGATGAGATCGTCCAACATTCACTTCCATAGAGAAGGACAGATAACACATAGTAATCCAGCACTCTTTTCTTTGTTTCTAATGAAATGTTCCTGTCTTTCAGTACTCTGATTAGCTTCTGAAATTCGCATTTGGCCATGCCAATGGGTCTTTGAATCTCCATGTTGCACTTTCCATCCTCTGTCAAAACCCTTCTAAGGTATTTGAATTTTTTACTTGTTTTATTTTATTCTCCGATTTGTAGTTAGCATATTGGGCTCCTTTTTTGGCTAATGATCATGCATTCAGTTTTCTTGAAGTTTATGATTGGTCCATTCTTCTCACTTTCTTTTCCTATCTTTTTTCGATGTTTTGAGCACTATGTGTTTTGAGTAATATAATTTAACTTTTAAAGTATTCAGCTGATCGATAAAAATATTTCAAATACGACTGTAGCTTTTTGTTTCTTTTTTTTTTAAAGTGATATAAGACTACACGTGGCGAAACTTTAAAACTTTTTCAAAATACACCGGCGAGAATTTATCAGTAATCATCACTTTCAAGTATTATTTTCAATGAAAGTGTAAGCTAGAACCGAGTTAACTCATTAGCAAGTAAATAACGAGAAAGAATTAACAAGCAAACAGAAGTAATGAGGAATTTTCGCGCCTGAATTATCACATTTGATGGAAAAGATCTTGCTAGTTAGAAGCAGTCAACTAGATATTGTTACTGAACATCCTCGATCTGCTCGACAACAATGGAAATTTTCATTTGAGAAGGTTGGAAAAAAATACAGTGGCTGATCAAAAGAAAAATTAAACCATCAAGTTACTTTGATTAGAAGCGTTACCTGAGGAAGAAAAAATCCGTGTTAAGACTTTTCAACGAGAATACACTTTAAAAACAATAAAAAAGCACGTTTGAAGCAAAAGTATCAAAAACTGAAATCAATTTTTAAACTTAGTCAAAAACGTTTAGAAAAAGAATTGAACGATTTAGTCGATATAAGACGTTTAATAAAAAGTACGTTATTCAAACGTTAGAAAACATTCTTTATTACTAGAAAATAGGCTAAAATATTTTATATATCTTAATTAAATTTAAACACTAGACAGTAGTTAAAATATTGGATCACAATAAATATATTATTATGTCTTGTATTTTGTAACTCATTAGATTTGTAAAGCCACCGTATTATAGTCGTAAAGAAACAACTTATACTGCATCTTGAGCAAAAGAGCCTACCGAAACCCATCCCTCTTCAACATGATTTTGAATTCAGTTTCCCGTCGGTTAGACTATTTACTATCTTAATGTAAGAGAGCTCAGTCTGATTCTGCTGTTTAACCCATAGCTGTGGAAGATAGATTCCTAATTTTTCAAGAGTATTAGCCAGCAGTGAAGTAAACAGGCTAGAGTGGAGATTTAATTAGCTAAGCGAAATTCACTATCCATGCCTCCTAATAAATATATGAAAAATTAAAAAAAACATACAGCTACAAGAATAGAAAGTATTTCGTATGTGATGCTGGTAGTTACGTGTGCTTTCAAAGATGGACGCAGTGATTTGAATATAGACGAAGAGATGTTAGCTTGTTTTTAAAGATGGACGTAGTGATGTGAATATATACGAAGATATATTAGTTTGTTTTCAAATATGGACGTAGTGATTTGAATATAGACGAAGAGATGTTAGCTTGTTTTCAAAGATAGACGTAGTGATTCGAATATAGACGAAAAGATATTAGTTTGTTTTCAAAGATGGACGTAGTGATTTGAATATAGACAAACAGATGTTAGTTTGTTTTAAAGATGGACGTAGTGATTTGAATATAGACGAAGAGATGTTAGTTTGTTTTCAAAGATGTACGTAGTGATTTGAATACAGACGAAGAGATGTTAGTTTGTTTTCAAAGATGGACGTAGTGATGTGAATATAGACGAAAAGAGACGCCAGTTTGTTTTACCCGTAGAAAATATCTACTCAAAAAGATTGGAGTTTTCAGAGAATATTGCGAAGCATTACTTGCCTATTTGTTTTTTATTCAAGAGAAATATAAAGTTTATAATTTAAAAATAAAATGCCGACACCATTCATCATGGTTTCTTTATTTTCCAAGTATATTTGAGCGAAAGCGAAAGGAACAGCCTCGACTGGAATTTGAAATCGAGACGCAAATTCGATTTTTTGCGCCGTTGAGAGCTACGTAATGAGCACATGTATTTCCAACACAGAAAATGATGGTAAGATTTTAGTATACATCAGAGAAGCCATAAAAACAAAACTAAGAACTAAAAATCCCAATTACTTCCTGCCTGTTTTTATTTTTAAAATTTTTTTTACCGTTGTAAATATCCAAAAGTTTACTTTTAGTTAACAGATACACATTACTTCAAGTAACGCATTTACTTTTGCACACATAACATTTTTACACAACCATGCACTGGTGGTTTCTTCTGTTCTTCGTAAGCATCTGCAAGTCTGCAAATCATTTTGTACCCAATGAAAACTTCACTGCTATTATATTTCTTTTGTTTCTGCTTTTGAGACCACAAAAATAGCACTTGGAACATTGTCTCTTGTGAGCTTTCTGTTCTATTGGATCTCAAAACTGCTTCCTTTTTTACTGGGGGGCATGAACGTTAACACAAAAAGAGAAGAAAAAATTCCACATTTCAAAGCGCTGATATAGATGAAAGGTATGATAAAAACAATAATTAGCATGTAATACAAAAAGAAAATTTTTATAGAAATAGTATAGAAATCTCTGCATTTGAAGTGGAATATATAAAGACTTTTTGCGAGCATATAAGTTTAACAATAGGGTTAATACGACAAATGTAAAGGCTTATAACCTGATATTTATAATATATAATAACCCTTTAAAGGCAGACGCAATGTATTAGAATAATTCCCACTGTTATTGTCTCTTTCACACTATATCCATATGATTTTTCTTTTGTCAGAACTTCAGCATCAGTCTTCTGCTCAAGTGATTCGCGAAATCTACAGAAGAATCTGTAGTGTTATCTGTCCAGACATTGCAACTTGGTTTCAGTCTCTTCTACCAGCAAAATAACATAGCTTCTCTGTGATATTTCTATGAATATTTACCCGTTAATTGTTTTGATGAATTTTCGACGTTGATACAGCTTGGACTTTTCGAATTTATGTTCAGTACTAAATTTGTAGCTAGGGCTCATAGTTTAAGTGTTGCAATTGGTAGTTGTAACCGTAAGTTCTATTCTAATAGATTCCTCTCCTGCATTACTCACTTGTGAAACTCGCTTCGGGATTCCTGCTTTTCTGACAATTACGATATTGAAAGATATACATGAGAAGCCAATCGGCATCTTATGTCTACTTGAATCCTGTTCCACTCTGTTTTTTCTCTTCTCAGTAATCTCTTGAGTCTTAATGAATTTTATCACCTTGCCAGGGTGAAATGATATATATATATATAAATTCATTTGGAAATGAGTCATTCCCGCAACCGACGTTTCAAATTTTCGGTATATTCAAACGATTTATAATAATTGATTGTACAACGTTTTTCAAGCATACAATAGTTTTTTTTTACGAATGCGCGACTGGATTTTAACAATTATATGTATATTTCATTTGAGTCCTTCCTGTATTCTTTAGAATCGTAAAGAAAACCTTAATCTAAAATCATTTATATATATACATATATATATATATATATATATATATATATATATATATATATATATAACACTCTTGGAAAACAATAATGGAAATTTATTTGCTTGAAGTAAAATTTACTGAGATTAGTAGAAGATTAAATTGATTAAGAAATTTTCATTTGACCAAATATTTCTTCTCTGTAAGACTTTTTTCACTGTCTACGAACATGAAAACATCATTTATTAATAATTTTTCATGAAGGTAATTACGGACAAAGAAAATGTCCTGTTAGTGAATACGTTTTTCACCACCGACAAAAACAAAAAAAACAAAAAACAAAAACAAAAAAAAAAAACAGAATTATTCCGTGTCTTTGTTTATATGCACCGTGTTCCTTTAGGGCGTAAGCGTTCATGTATCTCCAAATTTTCCTGTCGCTTGTAGCTGTTAATAAGGTTTGTTTTTTTATTCTCACAAATTCTGTTCTACCATCCATTTACCTAAGTTCATGAAGTATGTTTCACGCTGTTTTATTCTGCTTCCTGTTTCCTCATTGTGTCCTGTGAGTATCAAATTTTCCAAGCCCCTCTTTCATCATTATGAGCTCAAGCAATGTCAATTGCCTCTTCCTGATGATGTTAAGTTTAAGTTTCCTTACTGTTTCGATTTTTCATAAAACTCAGTCATTGCTCCCATGTTCAGCTCATGATATCCTCAGCATCTTTCTGTAGAACTATACTTCTGTTGCTTCAAGTCATTTGTACAATCTTTGAGAAGGTTTTCGTGAATTGACTGCAATATAAAAGGACATATGTATTAGTTTATATAATGGTTAAATTGTCTGCGAAAAATATTACTTGCTTGATGCAGTTAATTGACACAAGATTGACAATATTATTCACACAATTTATTATTATTATTATTATTATTATTATTATTATTATCCGGGTCGGGGTAGATGTTGGAGTACCGCAGCTGTTATCAGTGCAGAAAAGGAAATTCTTCAGACGAATTTGAAATTCGCACATTCTTATGCTCACTTTTACATCATTTCTGAAAGATATGATTCCATCTTTCATATCCTAGCTATACTGGTTTCTTGATTAGCATGGATTTTAAAAGGATGGATTTTAAAAGGATATGGTTCTATTAACATTTCGGCCAGATTATCTTAAGGATTAAGGCGAGTTTCAACATGAAGCAAGGATAAACTGTTTTTAAAATGGCAGTATTCCATTAGGGCGTTAAAAATAAATATTTTGTAAAGATAAATGTATTAGTCAGTCGGTGAATTTTCATACGTAATACACACTTGCGCGATCATGTCTCTTTCGACCCATGGCTGACAAGGCAGAAGATTTTCTTGCAGTAGGTTAACATTACTTTCTGAAGTAGACAGGTTACCAACTAAGGCTACATAACCCGATCTGTCCTACTATTTAACATATAGCTTGAGAGAGAAGAGATGGATTAATACATTTTCCAAAGGTATTTGCTCTTAGGTGAATGCAAAGCATTCAACAAGAATTCGAACACAGATCTCAGATTTCTCATTCTTAGACGATATCCATTAAACCACAACACCCATCGTAAATAGAGACAAAATAAGATAATGGGATAACAAAAGAAGAGAAAAAATACTCACCTTGATGTAATGGATTAAAAGCTTATAATAAAGAATAAATAAAAAAGAGATTATCTGTATTCAGAGACAATTGAGGACAAAACAAGCGCACAACGACTAAAAAAATGGGGAAAATTTTACTCCCAGGTAATCAGCAGTATGAATCACAGACACATTATATTTAAACTCAGCAGTTTTTCTGATTACAGAGGGAAGGCTGCTTAGACTTAATATAAATAGTTTAAAAAAATTTCAGTTGGTAATCAGAGTGCGATCTGCTGACTATTGTAAAAGAGGTCCTTAGTGAAAGACAGATACAAATCTCATTATTTCAATATGTTTTTTGACACAGAACAGGAAGTATTCCTAAGCGTATGCAAAGCTTTCATACTGACTTCAGTAAGTCTAGGCCTCTACATTCTGATTACTCCAAATCTCTGATTAGTTTTTCTTTTTTCTAAACATTTTTAATAGCTGAATTCACTCAAAACCAGTGTTTTTAAAACCCCAATAAAATCTGTACTCTCACAGAGTATTTATCCCTGTTTAGGCTTTTATTTCAATCATCAAGTAAGCATAAATTAAATCTCAAGATCGAGAATTATCCACGATTGACTAAGTACAGCTAAAATTAAATGATCGTAATCAAAATGGTTGATTGTCTCTCAGACTAGGGTAAGAATAAAATCTGAATTAAAGATCTTTAATTCAGATTTTATTCTGATTCAGAATGAACAAAACATTGAAATGTATTTACTAATAAGTCAGGGCATTAAAAATTGTATTAATTAAATAGCATAGACTGTACTCAGTAGCTTTGGTTGATCGTCAGTCTAGGAAAAAGAACTACAGAATTCAAAAATGTGGCACAAGGAGAAATCATTCCAATATACTTTTCAATAAATAATGACATTGATTAATTTATAAAAAAAGAACATGTAGAGAACAATGATCTGCTACGTCTTACTAGGACCGTGACATTAAAAATCTTGGTGTACTTATGTGTTCGCTCGCCTAACATCTCATGATGACCATCGCAGAATCAATGCAACGAGAGGTTTTTGTCAATATATTTATGAATAGGTCAGAATGCAATGATCTAGAATTATACATTTCCTAAAGGAATTAATACTAAGTGAAGAGAAATAATATCAACCGAACTAGTTTAGTTCATTTTGTATTCCGTGCTCCTAATCATTACGCTAATAAGCACCTCCTGATCAATGTGTATTCAAAATTAATCACGTTGCTGAAGTAATTAAGCTCATAAATTTATTCATTTTATGGGCCTGCTAAAAACATAACCTACTCACTACGGACCAATAAAAAAAACATCTAATCAGCGCCATCTTTTAAAACCACAAACTATGTTATGATCACACTAATTTTATCAAGAGTGTGATAAATAGTAGTAGATCTAATCAAGCATGAACCAAATCGTTCCAATGTAAAATTCATCCGTCAATGGTGTCCTAGAAAACTACAATCAAGCAGCCGCCCATATTTTGCATTGTTTTTTGATTTTATGATACGGAACGTTTTTTAAAAGCTGAAATATTCAAGAGATGTGGGCTTTAGTATTTGGTTGCAGTCCAAATTAAAGTGAAAGGCGAGAAGCGACAAACAACATTCACGTTATGTTATTTGTTACTGAAGTTGTTTTGATTCGTAAATGTCATGGTATATTTCTCACTTTTGAAAACGTCATACCACATGTTGGACGATGGAAGATGCAGACATAATATATTCAGAAACAAAATGTATATTTACACACACACACACACACACACACACACAGATATATATATTTTTTTCTAAACAGGTACTGTTAAATATAAGAGAAAATGAATGTCTATTATGTTTAATCATGTGCCGTTCTAAACATCGTATTTTGGCTTTTATTTCAGGTGAAAATAAAGGCAAAATTCTCCAACATTTGGATAATTGTTTATTATGCTGGTTCTAAGCTTAAAAGCTTTAAAACAGGAAAAAGAGTCTTCAGCTATTGGAGGTCATCTACATTAAATCAAAACAATCCACATTTAATAAAATCACATTTCAATGTGGTCATAACACATTACATTGCATTTAAACATATGGTTCTGTTAACGTCCCTGTAACCTCAATGAAGATGGCTCATGTGAGCCGAAATCTCTAAATGTTGGAGAATTTTTGTCTTTATTTTCACCTGAAATTAAAGCCAAACTAAGATGTTTAGAATGGCTCATGATTAAAAATAATAGACATTCATTGTCTGTCATATTTATCAGAATATGTTTAGAAGATTATCTGCTGCCTCGATACACTATATATATATATATATATATATATATATATATATTGAAAATGACGGAAAAGTTATTATTAACTTTTTTATACAATTTTTCACCTTTTTTACGATTTCTTCTTTTCAGAACTAAAATTATTTAAGAATTATTTAAGAATATAGAATCATGTAACAATGTGCATACCGTGTTCGGAATATAACATGCACATAACTCTACATACATAAACTTTATGCATGTTTAATTAAAAGTAAAAGAAAGTTCCTCTTTGATAATACCTAAAAGTTTACCCAAAAGAGCTCGTAAAAAATCAAAATTCATGGACAATTTTTGCATAATCATTATAATCAGTAATTTTCAGAAAAATCTGCGTAAAAGAGAAATTTCTTCTCAAAATACAAAATATCTATCTATCTATAATTAAATTTATTCCTTTATCTATCTATCTATCTATCTATCTATCTATCTATCTATCTATCTATCTATCTATAATTAAATTTATTCTTTTATCTATCTATCTATCTATCTATCTATCTATCTATCTATCTATCTATCTATCTATCTATAATTATTATTCTATCTATCTATCTATCTATCTATCTATCTATCTATCTATCTATCTATCATTAAATTTAAATTTATCTCTATCTATCTATCTATCTATCTATCTATCTATCTATCTATCTATCTATCATTAAATTTATTCCTCTATCTATCTATCTATCTATCTATCTATCTATCTATCTATCTATCTATCTATCTATCTGTGTGTGTGTGTCTGCATAATAAAGTGGTCGATATTTATTTATTGATTTTAAATATATGAAAATTTCTATGTGTCTTAAGAAAGATATAACGTGAAAAGACAGACAAATATTTATTGATTATATGAATACAGTAACTTTGGACATTGAAAATAGAATCTAAACTGATGCCATGAAATAATTAAAGAAAAAATTAAAAACTATGGCAAGAAAAGGACAAACAAAAATGGCTCTAAGGTTGTGGAGAAACAGAGATTTGTGAAAACTTAAAAAAATTATATTGTGTTAGATAAGTAGTCAGTTAGTCAAGTGCCATAGGTGATACACGCTTGGGCGATTATGTCTCTTTCGAGACATGGCTGACTGGGTATAAGGTTATCTCGCAGTAAATTGCCATTACTTTCTGTGGTAGACTAGTTGTCAGCCAAAGCTATAAAACTCAATCTGTCTTGTTACTTAATCCATAACTGGAGTGAAGAGACAGATTAATATCTATCCCAAGGGTATTTGCACATAAGTGAATGCGAGGAATTCAACTGAAATTCGAACTCGATTCCTCGATTTATCGTTCCAAGCCGATATCCACTGCACCACAACGCAAAAATGCATAAAACCTGGTATTTCGACTGAAATCTGAGAACAAACGTAAATAATTAAATGATTAGAGCATTCAAAATACCACATTTAACTACAAATTTCAAGGCAAACATTTTTAGTGATAGAACCCTGAAGAACCGTACTGTGAAACCGCGGTAGATTTTGGCTCACGTTTAGATTTTTTACATATATATATATATATATATATATATATATATGTGTGTGTGTGTGTGTGTGTGTGTGTGTGTGTGTGTGTGTGTGTGTGTGTGTGTTAGCTTAGCTAAAATGTTTTGACTCACTTATGGAGCGGAAAGAAAACAACAAATTTTTGGGGGTTAATATTCTCCTAGCGACCAGCCAACATCCGAATCTGTCCCAGGTACCTGTCCGCTGGCTTTGAATAAAAATTATATCAACTGTACACAGGCTTGTTTCATTTAATCAAATTGCTTGCATCGGTGCTGTTCGCTGAGGAAGTGTGCCATTATAGCACAGTTACTTGGAGCAGCACCAGGACTGAATAGTGGATGTGGAAGGACTTCAACACCGTCCATCTGTCTGAACTCCTCCTTAGAGAAACTGGCAGTATGTGACCTCACATTGTTTTGATGAAATAAAGCTCCACCTCGATTGACCAAAGCAGGATACTCCTTTAATTTGTACTATATATGGTCTGCATTCACTTTTGCCCAGATAACCTTGATAAATATGTTAATCCATCTCTTCTTCCTCTAGCTATTGGTTAAATGACAAGAAAAATTGGGTTCTATAACTTTGGTTGGCAACCTGTCTACCGCAGATAGTAAAGTCTACTTTCTAGGGGAGAATCTTCTGCCCAGTCAGTTATGTCTCGTAACAGATATGATCGCTGATGCGTGTATCACGTATAGCATTTAACTGACTGATATACGGTGTTGCTGCTGGCCATAGGGTTTAGCGTTGATGGCGCGACCGTGTGAAACATGCTCGAAATGCAGTACTCCTTGAAAATCAAGATTTGTTGTTTTCTTTCCGCCTCCTAAGTGAGTAAGGACTCTTTGGCCAACCTAATAGAATAATATATAGGTTTAGTAGTTGGGTGCTTTATAGAAATAGATAACTTATGCAACTTAGAATGCAACAGGCGGAAGCTGAAGTAAAAGTTTGAGTTAACATTGTAGGCTGTAGAATTATATATGCCTAGTTGATTATGATGTCAAGAAAAACGCAGTTAATTAATCCAGAGTTCCTGTAAGATCAATTTGATTTGATTATTAGAGGTGTTATTGCAATAGAATGAATGTTCACATTTTGCAAAGCTGATTATTGCCCACTCAGCAAGTTAATGGAATGTTACGCGTCCTTTCCCTATATTAATCCAATAGAAAACTAGCACTTTCTAGACATTTTGAATTATTAATTAAAAGAGAAAATAATTCAGTAAGACGAAAATGTCTAGAAAGTGAGTTAATCACTAGTTCAGCTAAAGTAAATTTGCGTCTGGGTTCTTACAATGCCTCACCATTCCTTGCAGATTTTTGTTATCAAAATGTCAGTCAGTTAAGTTCCATACGTGATACACACTTTGGGCGATCATGTTTTGAAAGAGACATGACTGACTGGACAGAAGATTTATCCCGCAGTAGGTTACCATTGCTTTATGCGGTGCACTGGTTGCCAGCCAACGCTATAGAACCCAATCTGTCCTATTATGTAACCCATAACTAGAGAAACGAGATGGATTAATACCTTTCCTAAGGGTATTTGTGTGCAAATGAATGCCAGGAATTCAACTGGAATTTGAACTCGGCTCCCCGATTTGTCGTTCCAAGTCGATATCCACTGCATCACAACGCACATATCAATATCGCAATCTGGGATATCTAAAAACTATGATGATTGAAAGAAAAATAATATAGATAAATTTTGGTTAGATTGCTAAAATTATTATTCTTTCAGTATTGACATAGGAATCAATACAGAATGGTGACTATCAGTTTCACGCATCAATGCAATTTTCGGACCAATTCATTAGTTCGTTATTTGATCCACACTCTTTTTCTATATCTACCTATTCATCTATATTTTTTTTTCATTAGGGAGATTTGTGTAAAATTTTTCATATCGTGAATGGGTTTAACACATTCACAAACAATTCTCTAATGCATATAACCGAAAAATTCTGATTATATTTTATAAGAATATAACATCTTTAAAAGAGAAGAAATTCAAAATACTTTTGTCTAAAAATATCAAAAGTTTTCGAAAATAATAAATAATGTCTTTTTTAAAAAAATATTATTTCCATAAATTAATTCCCCTCTATCAAGCTCACTTACGTGTGAAGATTAAAGATAGATAAGTTAATATTTATTCATATTTGTATCTGTTAATACTCTGTGTGACGGTTTTTGTGTGTCTGTCTGTTGGTCAGTCTCTGTCTGTCTGTCTCTCACTGTCTCTTTCTTTCTATATATATTTATGAGTGTCTTTGTTTATACAAAGCTTATTGCATATGCATATTTTCGCTATTAAAACAGTTCCTCATTTACGCTAAGTAAACTTAATATTTTATTTCTTAGTTGGTGAATGTTGTGAAGGTATTAAACACATAATACTAAAGACAGTACCCGCATGGTGTTGACCTAAGTATTCACATTAATAATTACATGCTCACTAATTCTCTGATATTGAGGATATTTACCCATAAATATAGCATAGCTTAAAACTATATATGATAATCATTCTGTTTCGAGCTAGGTGATAATGTTACTAGGATGCAGGGAAGTAAAAATAAATAGAAAACTTTAATGATGTAAAGTGAGGAATAGGAAATAAAAGCAACAGGATTCAGAAAACAGCTGATTGTTGGTGGAAGGAAAGAACGGAATCGCAAGAGAGTTTCATAGGCAACAAGCGCGATAAAAGAAACTATTAGAATATAACTAGAGGTTTAATCTAGCTAGTTCAACAGTAAAACGAAAACACTTGTTTCTTAATCTCTTAGCAGTATTTAATTCATGTAGTCGATGAATTAAACCCATCAAAATGGTTGCCATGAAAATATTTGTAGAAACGACAATGAAAGAAACCACATCACGTCCGTAAGAATGTGACTGAATTTGAGTTGCTAGGTCAGGATCGATTACATCACAGATCTTTCACTGAATAATTAATTGTCATTATTCTCGATATATATAGTAGAAGCACTAGACCTGATATGGTATCAGTATTCAATGCAAGGACGGATAGTAGATTTATAAATGTGATTCCAACCAAAAAAAATTCTCACTCGATACTGAATCTAAATGTGGTTTGATATTTATCAGCATGAACATACAGTCAGGAGACCGAATGAAAATGAGAATCCTATGTAATACGGAACTCGAGACAAAAATCATTCAGCTCTGTTTGCATTCAACATTAATAAACTAAATATTTCTCAATATAATTTCTTTACTTGTCAATCAACTCAATTTAATGGTGCATAGATATAGAACAATATGCATTAAACAGTTTTGAACGGTTTTAAATTAATAACCAGCATCCCTTTCTCAATAGATAAATATGATGACATCAGCCCATCAGACAATCGCATTTTAACCATCATAGACAATCTCATTTTAATCACCATAGACAATCGCATCTACCTCCCATTAGCATGGAACAGGCTTGCCTCCCAGAGAGTAAAACACTACGCCTCCTTGACCTTACACTCTCAGCGGACCTCAAATGGCATGACTATATCGAATCCATTGCTAAATCGGCCGCTATGAAAGTCCGTTCT
>JBBBDQ010000190.1:10622500-10685000 GCA_037127315.1 Ascarosepion bandense
ACAAGACATTGCGTACCGTACTAGTTGAAGCCGAGAGACATCAAACGACGTCTTGTCACGTGTGAATAACTGCTTTAATGGCAGTAATAGAAAGGTTTTTGCATCGTACCGTGACCGTTGATGAAAATTGCAGACACTACAATAACTCTAAGCGTAGAAGATTGTTGGGTAAGCCCAGTCATGCATCAAGATCTACAGCAAAGCCATGTATTCATGGTTTAAAGCTTCTGTTTTGCATTTGGTGAGATCAGCTAGTTGTAGTTCATTATGAGCTGCTCAAACCGACCGAAATCCTCACGGGAGATTGCTATAGAATACAGTTGATAGACTTGAGCTGCGTATTGTAGAAAAACCGGGCGCTATACAGAGAGAAGACAAAGATATTTTGCAACATAAAACGCTCGGCCACATGTTGAAAAACGGGTGAAAATCTCCTGAAAACGCTTACATAGGAAGAACTACCCCACCTGCCGTATTCACCAGACATCGCCTGTTCGATTATCACTTCTTCCGATCGACGGTACATGGCCTGGCTGAGCAACATTTTAATTCTTATTAAGATGCTCCCCTATCCCCAAAAAATATTTCAACTCGTAGTTAGCCTCAGACAACGTGTCGTTTTACCCACGTTGAATTCAAATGCTGCCAGAAAGATAGAAAAAGTAGTGGCTATCGATGGAAAATACTTTCAGTGACATGGTTCTTACTAATTTTTGTAAATAAAATATGACATTTTATGAAAAATCAGCGAGAACTTATTCAAGGTCCTAATAATAGAAAAGCGAATAGTTTACTATGTTACGGAACACCCATTAATGATAATTTAATAAACTTACATTAACAAGAAGAAACAATTTACACTATTTACATTGTTCATTTTCATTGTCATATTCACGACGTTTCGGTTGTTGTACGTTCCGGCCTTCTTCAGGTGCTACACGTTTGAATTTTTAAATGAACCTCTTTAAATAAATCCGGGGTAGATTGCTCTAGTTACACGTGCCATATATTTTCTGGATTATTATCTGCAAAAGTTTGACATGTGAATTGAAAATTAGAAATACCAAAATAAAGCGAGTACAAAAAGTATATATCAAATGTGAGACACCGAATTTCGAATGATCATTTGAATAGCGAAAGATGCTGTCGTCAGTCATCATTCTTCTACACCATATTTCTTGAGATTATTTGTTTCATTACATTTAAATCCTAGTAGTATCTTTCACATTTCTTATCAGTACAAAATACGCTACAAAGACTTGATAGAAATGCTTGACAAACTTGACATATTCGGGAATCAATTAGCGTGATCAAGAATCTATAGTGTCAGGACGCCGCCTGCATACGGACATGAAATGAGTTCAGCAGATATACAAAAATAGAAAATAATGTTCTAACAGAAGACAGAAAGTGCGGCACTGAGATCCGACGGCGTATATGCATGGCCAAGCATGCATCTTAAAGGCTGAGTAAAGTGCTGAGATGCAAGAAGATTTAATTGGAAACAAAGAAACGTGTACTGAAATGTTATTTGTTATCTGTCCCCCTTTATCGCAGCGAATGCTTGACAATCTCAAGGCTGAAGGAGAGACTCGAAGCAACAGAAATATGGTTATACAGAAGGATACTGATGTTACCATGGACCAAAATGGAACAAATAAAAAGCTTTCTGAAAGGATGCAAACAAAAAGGAAACTTATATTTAGCATCAGGAAGAGACAGTTGGGGTTTCTGCGAAAAGGTAATGAGAAAGGACGGCCTGAAGATTCTAATTCTCACTGGATATATATATATATATATATATATATATATTAATGCAGGTTTCATTGAATAATATAGACAAGTTTTGTCTATTAATTTTGTGTAGGATCCGTTCATACCGTCTGATATACTTGATGGTGATGTCGTTGAAAGACAACAAAAAATCACAGTATTTGTTGAATTTTTTATCGGGTCTAAGCTTTCGGCTCACATAAGCTATTATCAAAGAGTAAATATTAACACACAGTAAACATAGAACATTTAAGCTATTATATAGATAGATAGATAGATAGATAGAGAGAGAGAGAGAGAGAGAGAGAGAGAGAGCGAGCGAGAGAAAGAGAGAGAGAGAGAGAGAGAGGAGAAAGCAGCGCAGGACATACCTGATGGGCTTGAGAAAGTGGATCGCAGAGTAAAGGTTTGGGAGAGACATGAAATGGCAAAATGTTAAGAACGACAAAGCATAGGGAAGTGGAAGGCCATGATCACCTATGTCAGGGAGAAACACGGCACAAGAGAAGAAAAACATTATCGAAATTAATTATATTCCTGGCAAACACAAATTTCTATCACACATGTTTTTTGCATATTCTCTAAAGTTATTTTATTCAAGGACTTTATAATATATAATTATAATAATTACAGTCATTATCATCATGATTAAATAAATATAATATTTATAATATATAATTATAATAATTACAGTCATTATCATCATGATTAAATAAATATAATATTTATAATATATAATTATAATAATTACAGTCATTATCATCATGATTAAATAAATATAATATTTATAATATATAATTATAATAATTACAGTCATTATCATCATGATTAAATAAATATAATATTTATAATATATAATTATAATAATTACAGTCATTATCATCATGATTAAATAAATATAATATTTATAATATATAATTATAATAATTACAGTCATTATCATCATGATTAAATAAATATAATATTTATAATATATAATTATAATAATTACAGTCATTATCATCATGATTAAATAAATATAATATTTATAATATATAATTATAATAATTACAGTCATTATCATCATGATTAAATAAATATAATATAAAAAAACACTTGTTTGAGCAATCAGTTTATTCAATAACGTTTACGAATTTTTTGTTGGAGGCATTCATAATTAATTTGAACATTGTCGTAAATTTAGCTTAGTCATTAAAAAAATACTCTACTTCTGTATAACAATCGGTGGAACTAACCAGTAAGAATGAAATTGGTTTTTCGAATCGGCTTCCTAAAATGATCTAAAAGACATAATAAGTTGGTAAGCACTAAAACATGTGTAGGACAGGTAAAATATATTTATCGTGCACTCTGGTTAACATTTTCATGGAACTAAATAAGGAATACATCTATCAATATGAGTGATATATCAGTATATAGCTTCGTATTTTCATTTATATTTCAATTTTCCTCATCTAAACTTATTTATAAATGGAACTTTGTCTGCGTCTGTGTCTGTGTGTGTGGGTCCATTACCTATAGACTCTGAAACGGCTGAACCGATTTTCTTGAAAATGTACACAGTTGTACTATAAGCGTCTGCAAGTGTTCATAGCTAGGTTTTGTGTCGAGGTACCTCCGATAAATATCGAAAATCGATAATCGAAAAAATCGGGTTATAGAAGGAGTGTTCCGATTTTAACCAAATTTCATACACTCATAGACAAAGACATAAGAAACGATATTCAGAAGTTTCAAGGTTGCAGTTCTTACAATAGTGCAGAAAATCGATAATATATATATATATATATATATATATATATATATATATATATATATATATAAGGCAATATGTTTGGGTGTATGTGTCTGTTTATCTGCCTGTATGTTTGTATTTTTTCAGCACTTTTATTTTAGTTTTTGCTTCGGGTTTGGCTCTGAGTAGGTATAAATGTAGTTCTTAGTCTCAGCCATGATACCATTTACTCAGAGGACTTATTTAGCCTTCAAAATTCAGTTTACGACGAAAAAAATCCTATTTGATATCGATGCCAGGAAATCAAAATTTACCCTACATCCATTCATTTTTCTATCAGTCTACGGTTTCGTTTTAACTGGAAACAACTATTGCTTTTTAGTCTTTCGTGCCAACGTCCAAAGAGTCTGAGTGCCAGGACCAGGAATTAGTTTTGCAGCTTTCATTACACCCGAGCAACGCCGGGCTATACTGCTGGACGGTAATAATTAAGTCAGTAATTTGCAGTAATAGAACTAAAACGAAAGTAGCCACACGAAAAAAACCCATTCGTTGTTGAAACAATTTCTTTGCCAGAACTAATGGAAGCTGTTGCAACGGGTAATGACACATATCACATGCTTAGTGGAGGAAATCCATCCAATGGAAGGTAAGGTAGATGAGATTTGTTTTGAGGTGAACCCTTCCGAATATTTCAGTTACAGCTGGATCTTGTTACGACGTGTTTCAGTCATGATTGATGTTATAAAAATGGAGCACTTCCAGTTCCGTTCAACAAAGACGACAGCTTAACATACATAAAAAAGTAAGCAATTTAAGAACAACGATTATGATATAGTATATTTTAATATCTCACACACACAAACGCGTATGTGCGTATGGAAGACACAATCACATAGTCAAAAATAAAACTAGGAAACTGATATTTGCTGACATAGATTCACGGAAAACTCAACTAGAAAACGTGCTTCCTAAAATACGTAAGTCTTGAAGGTTGGTCATCATTGGCGAACTGAGGGAGAGACACTTTAGTCCAAAAAGTTATTCGCCTGATTGAAAAAAGGGGTGTAATTTTGATTTCTCTAGGAAGCACAATATTTTTCAAATTAGCTAGTTTAATAATACTTTTTATTAACAAAAAAAACAAAAAAAAAAACAGGGATAGCAACTATGATTTTTTTTGTTAATAAAAAGTATTATTAACCTTGCTAATTTGAAACATATATATATATATTTTTCTAAACATATGCTGTTAAATATAGGAGACAATGAATGTCTATTTTGTTTAATCATGAGCCATTCTAAACGGCGTATTTTGGCTTTAATTTCAGGTGAAAATAAAAACAAAAATTCTCCAGCATTTGGATAATTATTTATTGATTTGCTTCTAAGCTTTCGGCTCACATGAGCCATCTTCAGAGAGGTTATTTAGACTGAAATATAATAACATCCACCATCACCGACGATATATATATATATATATATATATATATATATATGCAAAATAAAGTGAACTATGGCATTAATGATATACTGAGAATAAACATTTAAAAGTAAGCACGTATGAAATTCACTGTAACTTAAATTTTCAGGGTTAAAATGCTGCAACCAATTTAGAAATTTCAGTAAAGAACGTCAGATATCAAGAAATGCTCTTCTAAATTTTACGCGTAAGAAAAAAATAAATCGAATTAAAATTCAGAAATATTTCTACCTGTCTAAAATTTAATCATTTAACTCCAAGCAAGGCGAGACCCCTACTAGTTTGCAGGGGGTTACAGTGAGAGAAAGTATTGGCTACAGGGGCTATTGAATAAAGGTTAGAAGATTAACAAGATTCGAGAAAATAGAAGATGGTGATTGACGTTGCATTAAATTTTTGGAGATTGTAGCTACCAGGGAACCGAGCAAACGGACGTGAGTTCCACAGGCGGGAAGTGCGAGGAAAAAACTGTTTGAGTGGGAGTGGTTGTTATAGTTACAGTTTTCAACAGTAAAATGGTGGAACTCAGATACTAATCTAGTAATACGCTCAAATTCACGTGGACGGAGCACCAGGGAAAAAAGCTCATGTAAACGGTTACCATGAACATTTTTGCGGAAAAGACAGATGGAAGCAACGTCACGTCTGTGAGAAAGTGACTGAAGTTGACATGCCAAGTCAGGACCGATTACATTGCAGATTTTGTCGAGAATCTAGTGATGAATCGTTATCGTCCTGCGGCCTTGGCCGAGATCGAACTCACTACACCCCCACCAGTATTCCCTGTGCATTTGGAATCCTGGCGCAGTTTTATATCGAAATTCATAATCTTGTCAAATAGCTGAATACTTGATGCTTCGGCAGGGCTACCAAGGTTGTTTTTATTGTGACACCAACATTGTTATTTAACCCATAACTGGAGGGAAGTGACGGATTAATACCTTTCCCAAGGGTACCAGTGCTGGAGTGAATGCAGGGTACTCAACTGGAATTCAAACTCGGCTCACCGATTTCTCTTTCTAAGCCGATATCCACTGCACAGCAACGCACATCCGTCACTGAACGCTTACAGCGCCTGGTATTGCCAAGTGGTCACCCATCTAAGTACTGACCAGGCTCCACGTTGCTTAACTTCGGTGATAGAACAAGAACCGGTGTATTCAACGTGATATGCCGTAAGACTGTGTTCATCATGGTCTTACGGCAGTGATGAATAACAGGAGCACACGACCAGATATGGCGGCTGTATTCAATACAGGAACGAATGATATATTTATAAATGAGCAAGATGAATTCTGAGGAAAAAAACAGACTTTTGGCTTGACGCAGAATGCCAAATTGTTGGACAGTTCTATGCAGCTATAGATTTGATGTATTTCATCCATTTCCAGTCGTTTAAAAAAGTGAGACCAAGGAGGCACAGTGTGCTGCTCTCAAAGAGACTTTCAACATATTCAACACATAATATTTAAGTTATTACTGTAGTAAGAGTCTCAATATTTTGCAGAAATAATTGTATCAAAATATTATAAGCAAATTGATCCTCGTTTAAAGTTTATGTACGACAACCTACCAAAAAGCCCGCAAGAAAAGAAAACAATAAAACGCTACATATCAATTTTTCTTGTTTTGACTGGCCTGGTATTAGGAAGCTTTATAGATTTGAATTGAAATGAAATCGTAAATATTTTATTGATGTATCAGACGACAGAGACACTTCAGGTAAATATCTTCTCAGAATGCAAAGATAGGAAGTACCAAAGTTTGTAAATCATGCGGCTGACTTCTGACATGAAATTTGAAGCAAACCCCAAGAGACCATAGCTTCTGAACTATGGGTCTAATGAAGATGACATTTTCAATATTACCGTTTCTCTAAGATAGACGTAAACTACTGAAATGTCATCAAAATCTGAGATTTTCTGCATGGGAAATTTCGTAATATTTCTTGAATTGATATGGAATTTCATATATGGGTATATGAAGCATCACTATAGAAAGTTCTCGTTGACATACATTGGTGAATTAAATTTATTGGCATATTCGGAAGCAAGAAAGGTTATCCATAAATTAAAAAGGACCTCTTTTTCGATGACCTTTAATCATATATTTATTAATCGCTTTTTATTTAAGCTGATTTTCTAAACGGAGCTTAGATGTAGTATAAGTCTAAAAGTATGGGGCACACAGTGAGGATCGAAATCACTACTCAATCGTAAATGTTCTAGTCAGACAAGCTTGCTAACCATTATACTACGTCAATGTACCCTCAAATTATTTTCTAATGTTAGTTTAGATGCAACGCAAAGCCGAAAAGTATGAAGCCATCAATGGGGATCGAACTCACTACTCGGTTTTAGTTGATATATAAGAGACAAGCCTGTGCACCATTACAACACGTAGGAATGCTGAAAGAGATTAGAACAGCATATATATAGCGAACGTCAAATGGCGGAATAGTAGGTTTACGAAAGAGAGAATTAAAAGAGAAAATTCAAGTATCGAAGAAATATTTCAGCGTAACATTAAAACTTAATAGATATATAATTTACTGTTTCGATTATATTCGGGCAGTCTATTTGATTCGAGAAAACTAAAAGTCCTGCCAACTACAGGTGCAGAAATTTAAATAGCTGGAAAGCGTTATATATATATATGTATATATATATATATATATATATATATATGTGTGTGTGTGTGTGTGTGTGTGTGTGTGTGTGTGTGTGTGTTTATTTGTATATATGTATATATATATATACGAATACACAACGGTTTCTATTAAAGTAGCGATTATATATATATCTATATATACAAATAAATACACAAAGGTTTCTAGTAAATTAGAGATGATATATATATATATATATATATATATATTACTCGATGACATAATTATATCTGAAAAATAAAATAAGTAGCCACTGTTAAAGAGCGAACATTTGGCAAGAGCTTTCATAGCTGATAGTAAAGTTTAATAAATGTTAGTCAAGAGAATCAAGTGAGCCCACGCTGCCTCGCTATTGTCTCTCTTTCCATGAACATGACAGGATATATATATATATATATATATATATATCTGTAAATTAAGATAATAGCCATTTTCAACATGTCATTTTAAAGCATGCATTCTTCGACCCCTTATGAGCAGAGATTGAGAAAAAATTACGTAAATTAAGGGGTTGTGTTGTATTCGTTTTATTAGGGTTAGGTTATGCGAAAGAATTTAATAGTAATTTTCTCTTTGTTAGTGGGAGGTATGTGGTTTGGTCCTTGAGTTAGCAGTGGTAGGTGGTGCGGAAGAAAATAATCCCCCGAATTAATATATCTAATTAATTTTTTCTAATTATTATAATATATTAAATCGATAAAATAGCTCAATAAACATTATTCAGAGCAAAATGATATACAGAACAACTCAACACATTTCTATCCTGATTTATTTCGAAAGGCGAGTGAGCGCCCTTCTCCTCAGAACGCGAAATATGATTTAATTTAATTCAGAATATTAAAAAGTGTTTAGCTCAGAAATTAATTTATTTTAATGATGTCAGCTTAGATGAAAGGTTGACAAGTATACAGCTTAGCATTAAAATGTAGCGATCGTAACGTAAATGTTACAAAAATTGAAATACACACACACACACACACACACACACACACATATATATATATAGTACTGTGCAAAAGTATTAGCATACGAACTATTTTATCTTTTATGAGGCATATTGACAGAAAATAAACAATTTAAAGTAATTTTATTTGATTTACACATCAAATGCTTTAACAAGAAAAAATACTTGTTAAAAAATAAATTTAATATTTAGTATAATAGTCTTTTGCTTTGAACACCCCCTTCATTCTGTCAGTCATTGACATCACAAGCTTCTTCAATATATCTAAGCAGTTTGTATTTGTTTCCAAAGTGTGTCTTGCGAAGTAGCATTAGATTCATCAATTTGAGAGAGGAGGAGTAAGAAAAAAGTCAGTCATATCCAAGGATAAAAGAAGAATGAGTAGTTTCAAAATAACTTGTTTAATGGAAAATAGGAAAAATGAAATATAAATTCATTTTAATACATTTCTTTTACACCTAGTTTTAAATAATCAATATTTATTAGCAATTTACTTGGCTTTTACCCTGTATTTGAATTTCAGTGAGGTTGTTAAGAAAATCCCTCCTGTCCTAATACTTTTGCACACTACCGGTAGTGTGTAAAAGTGTTAGAACAGGGGTGATTTAAAACTTCATTTTGATGCCTCGTAAAAGATAAGTAAATGCAAGGAATTCAACTGGAATTCGAACATATTTTGCAAGTGATTCTTCTAGTTACTGTAATGATTGCATCAGCTTGTTTGGCCATATATTCTCATTAATAGAAGAAAATGGACTGCCACTAAAGTCAGTTTCTCTGTTTTTTCTAAGATCGCCATTAACTATACAGTAAGTGCAACCGTTCACTAACATTCCCTAACCTTTTAAGAATGCTTGCAGCCCGTTTTACTTCCTAAAACAATCGGATGTTCTATAGTACGAAAATGTTAATGATTATTTAATAATGATTTATTATATATCTTGTCAGTCAATTTAATCATGTGTGTATTAATGATAATTCCTAAACGTCCATTCAAGATGATCTAAAAGTAATTTCAGGAGAAAGATATATTAATTGATCTATTTGGTAAAAGACTTTAACATAATTCCTTTCAAACATTTAATTGCCCAACTGTAATTAAAAACGTATGGATGTATTTCTTGTTATGCAGAGAGCCACAGCGTTACCAGGGAGATAAGGTAATTTACAGATATATATATATATAAGGTAATATTTTGGTTCTGAAAAACTATGCTGCACAGAGCTATACCTATGTTCAATTTTTTATCGCCTTACTAAACAATTTGTATAAGTGATCCATACACTGAAGCATTTGAAGTGTTTAGTATTTATTAATTTTGTATTAGGAATTGTTATGATAATTACTGGGCGTAGTAATTAAAGCGCATCCCAGCTACCCTCTCGTTTGTAATTATTCATTAAAATAAATATAATTATTTCATTGCTAAAGCTGAAATAGTTCTTCAATATGGCAGGGAATGCTGAACAATATCATCGAAGATGAAGAAAAAACTTGAAGCAACTGAAATATGGTTCTACAGAATGATGTTGCTAATATCATGGATCGAGCAGGTGAGCAATGATGAGGTTTTGGAAATGATTGAAACGAAAAGGAAATTAATACTGAGCATCAGGAAGAGACAACTGAAGTTCCTGGGACATGCAATGAGGATGAAGGGCTTGAAGAAGCTGATACTAACAGACCAGATAGAGAGAAGAAGAGACAAGGGAAAGCAGCCCTAATAAGGTGGATGACGGTACGAGGGTTGCATGAAGTTAAAAGAGAAGGCATGCTAAGAGCCACCAGAGATAGAGAGACGTGGAAAGCCATGATCGCCTACGTCACGAAGGGACAGGGCACATAGAAGAAGAAGATTTATCTTGGTGTTGTTACTATATTACACTGGGTGTTGCGCCATTATTGCTTTTATTTTAATTGCAAATCATGAAGGTCTTACCCTGTTTTTAATTTCTATAAATGGTCTTCCCGATGCACTCAACTTGGTATCTATGCTGATGACAAAGCCATTTACTCCTTCCTCGAGAGTTAGGCTGATCACTTCGACTAAATCAAAATGTTAGCCCATGTCCAAAACGACCTCGAGTCCGTCGCTAACTGGGGCAAAAATGGCCTGTCACTTTTAATGCCCCTGAGAGTAATTAATTATCTGATAGAGCCCCACCCAGTCTTCCATCAGCATAGCTGGTGTTAAGCCCTCAGGAAAGTAAGTCGTTGCGTCTTCTCAGGATAAAACTCTCAAGTGATATAAAGGGGAAAGACTATACTGAAGCCATTGTTAGGTCAGTTATTAAGAAAACCGATTCATTGTAATGTCCGCGACAATCCTTCTCATCAGAATACATATTACATATCTATAAGTCTACCATTCGTCCATTCTTAGAATATTGCTGCCACATATGATCTGGTGCTCCTGAAATTTACCTTGAACTCGTTGATAAAATCCAAAGAGAAATAGGCAATATTTATGGTACTAAGCTGGCATCTCAAATTCAGCCACTTTCCGTAAGATTGTGTTTTTTCTATAAATACGTTCATGGTAATTGTTCGTATGAGCTTTTTGTTATGGTACCTTCTTATTTTGAACTTAAGCGCAATACTAGATTGGCATAGAGATCTCATAATTTTACAGTTAATCTGTCTTTTAAGCTATTTAACCGTACATCTATGATAATAGTTGCTTTTCTCACACTTCTCGCTTGTGCAACTTTCTTACGGCTCCATGCTTTCTAGCCAAATTTAATCTGCAAAAAGGTAAATTCAAAATAAGTCGATCGATATCATGATTATTTTTCCCTCTTCCCACTCATTATTAATGTCTCTGTTACTAATTTTTACCACCCTGTAACCATTTGTGTTTTTTTTTCTTTTTTTTTTTTTATAAGCGTTTCACCCCGAGCAAGGCATGTCACTGTCACTACTGTGCAGGGGGCTACGTAGAGTGGAGAAAGGCTGATTAAATATAGGAAATGACAGAGGGTGGGTGATAGGCGGGTAAGGATACCGAGAATGAAGGTTGGGTAGATGAGAGTGTTGTGAGAATAGTTGGGAGTTAGTGTGATAGGAGGTGTCTATTGACCCTACATTTAAACAGCTGGAGATTGTAACTGTCGGGAAAGCAGACTTGTGGAAGGGAGTTCCACAGGCGGGAAGCGCGAGAAAAGAAGCTGTTGGAGTAGAATTGACGGTTACATCTTATTTGTTTAACTGTAAAAGGGTGGGACCTAGTTGCTAATCTAGTATCTCGTGTAAATTCGTGCTTAGGCGGCACCAGTGATCTAAGCTCATCGGAGCAGAAGCCATGAAAGTGTTTTAGTAATTTTACTGCTTTGCATGGGATGATCTCGATTTTTTAAACAAATCTTGTTTTGGATGAATGCAAGTAGTTAGCCTGAAATCTATGGTCAGAATTTATGAATAGTATTGTGCGTTTTTTTTTTTGCACAGTTTTTTTCAATAGTAAAATCATTGTACCTATTGTTCATAAATATTTCGATATCTCATTGTATATATCTCATGGAAAATAACGTTGAATCATAGACAAGAAATATAAAATATAACCCCACCCCACAAAAATTGATTTAAAGTTGGAAATGTTTCATGTCTCGAGCGAATATTTATTGTTGCATAGTGTTGCTGAAAGGTTTAATGTCAATATAAAACTTGGAAGCCCCAGGCAAAACAGCAATTTCATAAAGAAAGTATCGACTTGTAAAAGGTAATGAGATTTTTGAATGCCCAGTACATTAAATCAGTTGGTCTTCTTCGTCGAATACACTGAGCAGATTTACTAGTTCTGTTGAAATGGTTCTCCTGCATAATTCTTACAGATGACAAACAGAGTGAGCGTGTTCAAAAGAAACAAGCAAGTAAGACAAGTACAGAGACATCACATCACAATCATTCAATCAGCTCAAACTTAAATGACCAGAAGAAAAGTTGCCTGGTATTTGCTGCCGGTGGTAGCAACGTTGAATTCGGCCGTGCAGCACCGTGTAATCCTCTTAGACGTGTTGTGCTTAATCTGACCACAAGCTGAACAAAAGAAAAACATTTACTTATAAAAGAGGCAGAGACTGATTATTTGTGCGTTTATAATCTACAGTCAGGTTTTGACATCTGTGGCAGCTGAAAAATCGACTGATCTATAAAAAAAAACAAAGTTGCACACGATCAAGTGAAGCACTAGTACGTCGAATTTGAGTTCCAGCAAAAGTCGAGGTATGGGGATACTTTTTCAACTCCTAAATGTGTCGGGATTTGTTATCAACAACCTCCCCCCCCCAAAAAAAAAATGAAAAAAAAACAATAAAAAGAAACTAGTGAAAATATATTTAAAACTAACTTCACATGCAAACGGTAAACACACTATCTTTAGGGACAATGAAATATATCAGGCTTGCTAATCATAAAGACCGAATGTCAACGCTAACCGAATTTCTGTTAATACATACAGGGTGGTCCAAAAGTAGGAGGAAATACGTTAAATAGTTTTGTGTATCGGTTATTTCAATGGTGTTCAAAGAAAAAGAAATAGAAAAAGAAATAGTCGAAAACTGAGAAATTTTGTTAAGTTAAAAAATTACATATGACAAGCGTTTAAGAAATTAAAATTAAAGAAGGGAGTCCTCCAATTTCTAGAATCCTAACTTCATTTGCTTGTTTATTCGATGGGATAGATATTGAGCAGATATTTATTGTTACATGTAAGGTCACTTTAACAGCCGCCGCCTGTAAAGTTGTGCATAAATTTATTTTTCTTTGGAGAACATCATTCTTAATCAGGATGATGGATGTACTACCTGACGCTCAAAGCTCAGTGACATTTGTGTGGTTTGCCTTCTTGGTAATGTTTTATGTTAATTTAGTCGTTTAGTTTAAGGAATTTTACTGAAGGCAAAAACACTACTGGTAATATGCCTATTATTAGAAGAATCAGTTAATTTATATTTGACTTTTTTTCCAAGGAAGTTCAATTGCATGATTGATTTGATACATAATTAATATATTTTGGGCGGGGCTTTAGCTAAGTAAAAGATGTGGGATGAGGTGATTTAAATTTCTAATTGTGAGGTTTTTAGTTTGGATGATTTGGCTGGTTGTGGTTTGTGTTATTCAAATTCCAATTCTTCTAGTTTCTGAAATCTATTTTATGTATGTATTTAGTCAACCTGAGTTCCTGGTTTTTGTAGGTTGTTTCTGTTTTTTTTAGAAGTTAGATTTTTATGCATGTCACTTTTTTCTTTTAGTGGATGGTTTGGAGATCGATGTTTTCTTAGAAGATACATTTTTATATATGTCAATGGTTTTAATAGCCAGATTGGAAATCGATGTGACTTTGTTTTGTAGGATCTGTTTTTGAAGGAGACATTGTGTTTTATTTTTAGATTAATCGTTTGTTATTGAGCGGACGATTTTGTGTTTGATTTCTCTTTATTGGTCATTTCAATTGTCTCCTTGAAGTTTCTTTTGTGGTAAAGCTTGTAATATTTTCTCGAGTCAATTTCTTTTACATAGTTTTGGAATTTGGACCAGTTCTTTGGTTCTAGCTGTAAAAGCTTCTCAGTTAGGATTGTGTAATTCTCAGATTGACTTGTGTTATTTGTGGTGTTTTTTTTGTCTTATGTTTGCATATGAAAGACCTTTTGTCTAGGTTTCTACTATTTTGTTGCTTCTATGAATGAGACATTTCGTTTGTGTTTCACCTCTACTAACTCCTTTTCCTTTTTTTGAGAAGTCGCATAATCGTGAATGTGCAGGATGGTTTTCTTAGCCGTTAGGACATCTTATTTCATACTGGCATTCTTCTGCTCGCTATTCTGAACTTTTGACAACATTTTCCAAGTATTCGACGACTCCAGCAGCTACCCTTATTATGTCCAAATGTTTGCTACTCGTAACACCTTAGTAGGGCGAGGTTATATTATTCCTCTGGTTTGTATTTTTCTTTTTATCGATTTGTGGTGTGGCAAAATAAATATATATATGTTTGTTGCAATGGTTTCTTTTTGCTTTTTGGTGACTCTGCGAAAATCACTGACCCACTGGCTTCCTAAGGCAAATGTGAATTTTCCAGATGTAGCCAAATATAACTCTCTGCTTTTAATGGTTCTAGCAGAAATCTTTCATGGGGAAGCTTTTTTTATTTTCAATTTATTAAAGAATTTCATTTTTATTATAATTTCTGCATATTATTTATTTTATACTTTTACTGACAGATTTTCTTTTCTTAATGCTTTTATGGATTTGGATTAATCATATTGAATAGCATTTTTCCATTTAAGAAAGGACAAAGTTTTGATGGAAGACATTCATTTACGGATGCAAAGACAAGGATTCGTAAGAAGTTTATACTAAGTTCCTCTTTTTCAGAGTCAGTGACTGAAAAAAATTGTCTGGATTTTTTATTTTGGTGCTACATAATTTTGTGGTAAAATTCATTACATGTTGGCTCGACCTCGCAGCCAACATTGGGACGTGTCAAGAAGAAAATGCACTCGCACTGACTGATCAGGGCTACGCAGACCAGTATACTTGTATTCGGGAGATACTCTAAGCACCTGTTAAAATATTTCTTGCATTTCCAAATCTTAAGTGTATACCCCGGTATGTTTACAGTCATGTGTAAATTTAGATCTCTTTTAAACGACTGACCCTCATCCATCATCTTCTAACGGCTATAAATTTAATAGAGCTGGTATTTTACACCGGTGTATTTTTTGGAAATTATATTTTGTTATAAAGCACAACATAAATTATTACAATTATAGGAGCTAGTAATTGAAAAGTCGGAACCAATGTGACGTGTTGCAAATCGCTTGATCATTTATATACCCGTATTATAAACCCCTCAACCACCGGGATTCCGACCTCTGCCATCATGATTCACCCGCCACAGCAAAGAGGTACCTCATGTAACGAAAGTAAAAATGATTTTTAAGGAATGTATGGATATTTGTTACACTTTATATTTTTTATTATTATTATACAAAGGTTGTCAGCGTTCAAACTTAGTTTTGAATAATATGATAAATAAAATTGTTTCTTGAAGAGATGCAGTAGACGTTTTCTGACGCTCCGTCGATAGGGTGGATGAAAAGTATTATTCTACCCACGTATTTTTGGTATAATTAAGTCCTTTATCAGTAAAACTGTCATTATCTTCACCAAAGAATTCTAAGAATCTAAAAATATTTTATCGCTGATAAGCCGGAGAAAACAATTCAATCAGTCAATTAAGTTAATGCCTGTCGGAATGTCAGAAACATCAAACCTTTTATCATTTTAAGTAAAAAAGAACATTCTTTAAAGATAAGACAAGGCGATGCTGTAAAATGTTTAAATCAAAGTTTTGAATAAAGCTGAAAAATATCTCGATTCTGTGTGCAATAACTGTAGATACATTATGAAACTGAACAAAATATTATTTTGTAGGATATACGGCATGATATGCAATGAATATATTGACATTAGTATTCTATATGGTTTCAAACAGATGCTCCCGGAAAAGACATGAACTTCTATTTCGCTAATCACAGAGACGACTTGGGCTGTAACCAGTTTAGAAAAAGGACAACTTTCAATTTCAAACGGTAGAGAAAGCAGTAATAAAAGACTACACTATATTTCCCAAGAAGTATTTTATGAATAATAATTAAAAGAAATACGTGAAGAGATGTTATCATCTACACTGTGAAGCGACATGTACCTTTTTGGATATCAAGAAAAACATGTAGACTGCATTATTTTTGTCATTCGATATTTTTTAATGGTGATAACAGTAAGCTTTGAATGCTGATCTAAATGACATTTGTAGGCTGCATATCAATAACCACACGCATTCAAGTTTAAGTAGCGAAAGTAAAAATGATTATACGGAATGTATGCATATTTGTTACACTTTATATTTTTTTATTATTATACAAAGGTTGTCAGTGTTCAAACTTAGTTTTGAATAATATGTTAAATAAAATTGTTTATCCATTATTCGTTGTCGTATTTGTTGCATGCATATAATGATCAAGTTTGATTATGCATATAAATAAACAGCTAAATCAATAAAGGAACCATGTTTCCTTTGTCTTCAAGAAAAAATTAAAATCATTAAATACATAAATAGCGACAAGCTTTCAAAACAGAGGCATGAAACCACAGTAAACTGCAAACACATTAAAGAACTAACCTTGCAATCATGCTGAAAAATACTGCACAAGTCAAAACTAGGACCCCCTGGAAACGATAAATCTTTATAGTACTAACAACCCTCTCATATCAAATTTTACCTATTACACACCACGAACTATAATCAAATATAATTTAAAGTTTTATAGAAAAAAGTAATTTCCTAAATTCAAAATTAATGTAAAATATACAAAATTAGATTAATTATAAAACTGTGCTTTAATACAAAATATTTTATAGTTGTACAAATAATCATTAAAGATAGGTTCAATCCCAGCCTTTCCCACCCTTTACACCTCCTTATTCTTCCCTTCTAATAAAACCAAAGAATAAAGGTACGGCAGCTGCGTCAGAAAACACACTTTCATGAATCAACTATATCCCCTACATACCCCACTTTCTTCAAAATTCTAATGGAAATTTACAAGACTTATTCCCTTATCGCTAACCCCCGCCAACATCCCACACACAACTCCAAAATATAAGAAACGAGGTCTTCCATTCCTTTCCACACCACCTCATGAGACATTGGAACTCTCATGTCGAAACAAAATGTACAATATGTAGTGGATATATATTTAAAAAAATTGTACATGTTCTAAAATATAATTTATAATAAATAAATACATAGAGAAAGAAAGATCGTACAAGAATTCATCTTCTCAACTGCTTTTCTTCAAAGATCTCCACAGTTTGAAACAAACGCTTGTTAACAATGGTTTTTCAAATTATTTACTTTACAACCATATCAAACTTTTTCTTCGTAACGTAACCAACGGCAAATACAAACACGTGGACAATAACAATAAAAGAAATATTTTTTACAATACCCAAATGTACAGTAATTTAGGAGAGGACGAATATTTACTTCGCCATATCATCCGAAACTAGACAATACTGACTAAATTAAGTAAGAAAATTAAATTAATTAATAATTAGTAAATTGGTGATCATTTAAAAAATCCCAAACTGCCAACCTCATCGTTAGCAATAATAATTCACCTGCAAAATCTAAACCTTAGAGAACTAGTGCCGTTTACGAATTTATATGTCCTTTGAAGAACTGTGTTACTTAACAGTACAATTTGATAAACAGTTACATGGCTACAAAATTGACGAGAATATTGACATTGCACCTTTCCTAAAACTGTTCCATCCAATCTCATTTAAACACATTTCGTCATGCCCAGGACTTATTCGTGATATACTTGTTGACAATATATACAAAATAGCATCATCCCCATACAAAAGAAGATAAAAAATAATGGAGGCATTACTAATAAAAAATAGAAATCCTACACTTAATAATACCAATTATATATAGAGAATCATGTGCATGTTTAGTTCCGAACACGGTAAGCACATTGTTACTGTGTTCGAAACTTAACATACACATGACTCTCTATATATAAACTTTGCACATATTTATTTAGAAGTAAAACAAAATTCATTCTTGACAATGGTTAAATATATAGTCGAAAGCACTCGAAATTACAAAACCTTTGGACAATTCTCATATAATTTGAGTTCTGAAAAGAAAGAAAATCATAAGAACACATGAAAAATTATATAAAAAACTTAATGATAAAAACTTGTTTGTCATTTTAAATAAAACCCGCATAAAAGATAGATTTTCCCAACCATATATATATATATATATATATATATATATATATATATATATATATATATATATATATATCACCCGAGTAAGGCGGTAACGCCACTGATATGCAGTAAAAAGATTAGATAGAAGGAGTGTAAAGAGAAAGACGAACCAGTTAGAAAGGGGCAAGAGAAGGATAGGAATACAGGTGTGATGACAGTTGCAAAGGTAGAGAGAAAGGAAAGGATCTACAACAGGTGTGGAAGGAAATAGAATCAAGTAGTTAAGAGATGTGCGTTGTGGTATAGTGGATATCAGCTTAGAACAAGAAGCCGGGGAGCCGAGTTCGAATTCCAGTTGAATCCATTGTATTCACTTACGCGCAAATACCTTTGGGAAAGGTATTAATCCTTATTTTCCTTCCAATTATGGGTTAAATAGCAGGACAGATTGGATTCTATAGCCTTGGTCGGCAACCAGTCTACCACAGAAAGCAATGGCAACCTACTGCGGGATAATCTTCTGCCCAGTCAGTCATGTCTCTTTCGAGACATGATCGCACAAGCGTGTATCACGTATGGCACTTAACTGACTGAGTTAAAAGATGAGTATTGACCTTGCATTTAAATTCCTGGAGGTTGTAGCCACCAGGAAAGCAAGAATAAGGAAGCGAGTTCCACAGGCGGGAAGTGCGGTAAAAGAAACTGAAGGAGTAGAATTGTCGTCTGAATTTGATTGATCTAATTGTGAAAGGGTGGGACACAGTTGCCAATCTAGTTGCACGAGTAAACACCTGTTGCGGAGACACCAGTGACTTAAGTTCGTTGGAGCAGAAGCCATGGAAGTATTTATAGAACAGCCACTTCTCGTCGGTGGGAAAGTGGCTGTAGTCGATATTAATAACATATATATATATATATATATATGCTATTACTGTAATATATATATATATATATATATATATATATTACAGTAATAGCATATATATATATATATATATATGTGTGTGTGTGTGTGTGTGTGTTATTACTGTAAACATTATATATAAAAGGAAAAACAACATCTACTGGGCTAGAATTCTGATAAATCAAACACTCCTCTCGAGCAGACTTGGAAAGCCATCGTATTCCATTTCATTCCAGTTGATTTCGTTGCATTCACTTACGCGCAAATACCATTAGGAAAGGTATTAATCCACCGCTTCTTCCTCTAGCTATGGGCTCAATACCAGGACAGACTTGGTTCTACAGCCTTGGTTGGCAACCAGTCCACTACAGAAAGTAATGTCAACGCACTGCGGGAAAATCTTGTGCGCAGTTAGTCATGTCTCTTTCGAAACATAATCGCGCAAGCGTGTATCACGTATGCCACTTACCCAACTAAGGACGCTATTTCAAATATGTAAATCTGAACCAAATCAACTAAAGCGTTATAAAAGTTCAGCGATATTCTAGCAACATTTTTTGTAATTATTATGTCCACTTTGTGAAATAAACTGCTAAGAATTTAAATGTATGGTCAAAAGTCATTTCCCATCTCACTTGCATCCTTTCTTTCATGCCCTTTTCTCTGTCCCCTCCTCTCCCATCACAAAAGTATTCCCATCCTTCTCTTACTCACTTCCTGACGCCCTCTATAACCTGTTCCTCTTTCTCATTACTTTCCTTTTATGTAACCCCCTGCGCACCAGTATCGGTGAGGCTGCCTTGCTTGGGGTAAAATGATTTAAAAAATAAACACAAACTAGGGGGAACCGTATTTTTTCCAAAATATTTTCTTTTTTTTGCTCTCCCTCACAGTGTAAATGTCAGGTTTCTTCTTTGCATTCATCTAAAATCTTCAAACATGTAAATGCAACTGCAAAAGCCATCTTCTGCCTTTCCGGATGCTGTTCCTTTATTTACTCTTCCTTTATTTACTCTTCACTAAAGTCCTCTCTTTCTCATTCATTCTTTTCGTTTTAATATCATTATCACTTTATTTGGGTAAAATGATTAGAAAGGAATCTCTTTCTCTGAGAACTAACAGTTAAACCAGTTCTTCTTTAAAAGTATCAGATATTTTTGAAAACGTACAATGCATCATGTCCGAGCTTTACAATATTAATCTGGTAAATTGAAAAGAAATTTTCATTTCACTAAAGTCTTGTCTTTCTCATTCATTCTAAATAAATTATTTGCGTTTTAATTTCATTATCACTTTATTTGGGTGAAATGATTAGAAAAAATCTGTTTCTCTGAGAACTAACTGTTAAACCAGTTCTCGGTTAAAAGTATCAGATATATTTGAAAACGTACAATGCATCATGTCCGAGCCTTGCAATTTTAATCTGGTAAATTGAAAAGAAATTAGAGAATATAATATCGATGTCCAATCGATTGTCAATAGGGTATCTGGCTCAGCATCCACCTATTAATTTGCTGAGCAAGGAAGGAAAAGCTCTCATTTCTTGGCCGGACTGTTTCCAAGAATGAGAAAAACCAACACCACCCCAAAACTGTGACAAATGTGTTATCCCCTTACGTGAAACAGATCACAAAGCCGAAAATAAGACCTTATCTACAGAAAGTTTAACCGTACGTCATAGTCGATTGGGATAAACCTTCGTTCAATATCTGTTACTGGATTCTGGAAAAGCTGTTTCCGCAGAATTGTATTGTCAATAAATCAGGATTATCACTGATGTATCAAACGAGAAACTCATAAATTTGGTGGACAATGCAAGGTCACACTCAGCATAACAAATACAGTGTAAACAATAAGTAACAAGATTGGCTATTCTTACCTCATTCCTCATTTTCAAAATTACTTCAATTTCTTCTTTTTTGTGCCATACCAATTCAAGACGTTAGCGAACATGGTTTGTTCTTTTGCCGTTTCTCTTAAAACGTATCCTGTTATCTATTTCCTTTAGCTCGCTAGGTAGGTTATGCATTATCTTTCTTCTTTCCTCTTGCTTTCTCTTTGTCCTGTGAGTATCAAAATTTCCAAGCGGCCTTTACTAATAAGAAACACTAGAAAATCCAACACTTTTTTTTCTGATGATAGCTATACATGTGCTTCATGGTTCCATCTTCCCTAAAACAGCGCATTTTTCTGTAAACCCACATTTCAATTCTCTCCTTCGTCTGTGAGGAGAATGCCCAGCATTAAGTGCCATATAGGAGGACAGATATTACATAACAGTTAAGTCCTTTTTTTCTTTGTTTTTAAAGAAATTTCTCAGCTTCTTAATATTTTGCTTTGCCTTTGGGAAACCTCTTTAGCTATCTTAATACGCCATCGGATTTCAGTATCGCACATTCCGTCCTCTGTTAAAACACCAGATATTCACATTGTTCTCCTTGTTTTGATTGTTATGCGCTGTATTCAGTAGGTCAGGTGAATGTCATGTTTTGAAAGTCCTCTTTCTTCATTTGTTTTCTAATAAATTTCAGCTGTCTCTTTCTGATGTCAACATCAGGAGGTCCAGAAATTCATCTCAGCCCAAGTCTCTCACATTTCTACTCATAAAAAACAAAAACAAAATACACCCAAGTTTAAATGGCGTGGAACAGAAAAAAATCATGAGACTGAACTATTGTAATTGATAATAGCAGATTATTATGACATTGACTACTGTAATTTAACTAACTTATATTTGCGTCAAAATTTCTTTTTGAAAATGTGATAATCTTCTCTTAACATTCCCATATTCTCACTGGAAATAATAAATATTTACAGTGAGTCGGTCTGAAGAGAACCAGATATCCTACCGGTATTTATAATTAGTCAGGAAAATCTTAACAAAATAAGAAATGTTCGGTTTTTAAAGTAAAGCAGAAATAGTTCGTAACTCAATCATCTTATACATGGTTACCTACTGACAATGTTTTCTATGTCGGGTTTTAAAGAAAAACAAGAGTTTTTAACGCAACGGTTGACTTATACATGAGTATATAGTAACTATGTTTTCCCTGTCGGTTTTTAAAGAAAGCAGAAAGAGTTTGTAACTCAAAGATCGACTCATACATGAGTACATACTATGTTTTCCATGTCGGGTTTTTAAAGAAAAGCAGAAAGAGTTTGTAACTCAAAGATCGACTCTTACATGAAAACATACTATGTTTTCCCGGTCGTTTTTTTAAAGAAAATCAGAAAGAGTTTTAACTCAAAGATTGACTCACACATTAATGCATACTATGTTTCCGACGTCGGTTTTAAAAGAAAATCAGAAACATTTTATAACTTAAGGGTTTACACATATATGAGTAAATACTGACTATATTTGAAATGTCTGCTTAAAAAAAAAACAGAAACAATTTGTAACTTAAGGAATTTTAATACCAGGACTTATGTGTATCATTTTAGAAACTAAACTACAACATTCAATTTGAAGTTAGTTTCGTGTAGCTTTTAGTAGGTATCGGAAAAGGACAATCAATCCAACGTTTTTTGGGGGGTTGGATGTTTTATGATTACTCTTCATTTTTACTGGACATATACACACACGAACAGAAATAACGCATACGTATATTCGTGAATATGCATCGCCACTAACAAATCAACAAATATTTCTTCATACGTATCTACATATTAAAAAACAGACACACATTCAACTACACACACACACAACGACAAATACACGTATATATTTCTGTTCTTTTTTTTTGTCTCTGGTTGAGTCTGATTGGTTGATTCGTGATATGTCATTGGGCACGTCAGCCGTAACACGCTTCAGTGAACAGCGCGTGTACAACCATCTTTCTTCTTAAATACAAAATGCCGGCCCGTCTGTTCGTCAGTCTCAAGTAACAAGTGACAAATACGACCGAGAACGTTATAAAACAAACGAAAAGAAAAAGAAAAGAAAAACGATTTAGAAGGAAGGCCTTTGACACGCACGGAATTGGGAAAGAAAAGAACAAGAAATAAAATAGATTAAATGTAAATAGTCTGGTTACATAAAAAAAAGCGCCCAGAAAAAATAACTTACACATTTACACAGCCATCTCAAACATAACGTATTTTTTTTGTATGAGGTGGATAACTCCACAAAAAAGTCCAGTGATCATATTAAGGAGAAACCTAGAAACAAGGGTTATATATGCAAAATATCGAACGCTTACGTTAATATATCACATTTACGTAGTCGTCAAAATATCTATATGAAATACATTCGAGAACACAAGATAGAGACGTATGTATTAAAAAGATAGAATTAATATTTATATACGTATAAGGCATATATCTCGATGGCACACACGCATATAGAGAGATCAAGTGCGCTAAAAATAAAATGCGGGCCCAGAAAATATTGCTGTTACGAGCGATTGAGTGTATGGTTGCAAAAATAAAAAAAATTAAAAAAAAACACGTTCAAATTCTAGTTTTGTCTTCAAATGCTACTTTTGCACTTATTTCCGTCAAAGACACGACTTATAAAATTGTATCGACATCGTTTATATTATTCTATTCTATAAATGTATAAAAGTCGTCGATATCTTGTAATCTAATTTAACAGTAGGTAGGAAATGTGACAAAATTCGAACGCTCATTGGAATAACAAAATATGACTTTTAAAAGCTAAACAAAATCTGATCTTTTATTGATTCGTTCATTTTTTACGGCTTGTCGCGGCCACAAATAGCCGCTCCTAAAATAAACAGCCATAACAGCAGCAGCAACAGCTATTAGCCGTTCCCTGACCTTTTACAAACAACGGCGGATATAAGACCCGTCTTAAAGAAAATCCAACTGCACTTGCGACACAAAACAATTTAGTGAATACGTCCGAGCCTAAAACTGTCGTAATATACATCGAATTAGGCTGCGCTCCCCAAAACACCAAACGACATGGGGAGCAATTATTATTTAGCGTTTCTTCTACCCACACCGATCTGGGAGTAGTTGACCGAAACCTTTCACTCATCGCCAGCCTCGTTTCGCCCGATAATAGGGAGTTGTCCTGTCATAACACTCACGCTTTCGGCGTTGATTCTGCTTCCCGGCAGTCGAATCGGCCATCAAAGTCGCAACCCAAGTTTCTGGCATTGATCCTTCTTTCTGGCAGTCGAATCGGCTACCCGGAGTCGCACTCGCGACGACCCTACTTCTGCTCGGCCCTGTTTAGGGATTCTGCTTCCGTAACCTCTCGGAACGGTCTCGCACTCGCGACGACCTTAACTCTACTCGGCCCTGTTTAGGGACTCCGCCTCTCGTCAAGTGCCATCCCGTGATACTAACTTGCTTCCACGCTTGTCACATCAATCTGGGCCCGAAGACGGACACGTCCCAACCAGCCAGGCGACCAGCTACCGCTACGAACGTCCCATTTGACCTCGGCACCGGGCGAAACCCGACGCTCGACGCACCAACTCCATAGAGGCAGCTATCCCCCGGACCAGGAGCCTACCCCGGACAACAACATGTACCACCTTACATAAATAAACACCAATGTTGTTATTGTTCATACCTCTGTCTTTACCTACTCATTGTCCTGGCTGTTCGCACTTATCAAAATTGAACCTTGCAGGGTTGACTTCCTCCAACGCCCTCGCAACGAGTACGGCTTATCTAAACTTTTCAGGTTATTTAAAGCCAGAAAATATTTTTAGATTGTAAGAATATTTCTTACAGATAATATTAATTTAGTCTTACTAATTAAACTATAGCTAGGGAGGTGGATTCATACTTTTCCCAATGATATCGTGTAATTATAAGAAACCCAACTAGGATTGAAACACGTTTCCTCGATTAACAATTCCAAGTAAATATCCATTAAACCACCTACGCATCCAATCTTACAGCATTTGGTAGTCTTCAAGCGGTCAACCACCAGGTTCGACATTGCTTAACTTCGGTGATCGCACAGAAGTAGGTGTTTCAACGTGATGTGTCCGTAAGTCTGAAACAAGGTATTATAAAAAATAAACTGATGACTGTTGTTGCATAACTATTATGCAACAACAGTCATCATATATTGCAGTGAATGATGGACAATTTACTCACAGATGAAGAGGAGACGCCGCAACAGATATTTGGTTCTGCAGAAAGAAGTTGAGAATCTCATGGACAGAATGCATAAGCAAATGTTTATGGTTTAATAGAAATAAAAAGGACAACTTGAATGTAACTGAAATTTGTAGGACACGTAGTGCTGAAGATAGCTTAAAAAATTTCACACTGACTAAGCATATTGAAGACGGGAGTGATTCCAGCAAGTAACCTAAATAATGATTAAATGGATTTCAAAATGGAGACTAGTAAAAGAACTGACATTTTCAAGTACTAAATATAATTTGTGAGGATGTATGATCGCCTACGTCATGAAGATACATTGTACTTAAAAGGAAAAGGAAAAGCATAAATTATCCTATAATTATTGAACAATTTATAACATTATATTTGTAATAAGGTCCTGATTCTGAGTTTTACACTTTGAGATAGCCTAGAGTTCTGCTTACCTGTCATACGTAAAATTCAGCCAGTCTCCTATTCACATCTTTGCTTTTCAGAGAAGCAGACAATATTTGCAAGAAGTTTTTTATTACTCTACTAACATAAACTTTAATTATTTTCATTTGGGGAAGAGGTTGTTCGAGGCATAGATATTTGAATAAATATTGTTTAATGTCTCACTGTTAACTTTTCTCTTAGCCTCTAATTTTATTCTTTTGTTTGCTTGTTCTTTCTTTCTTTGACGTGAGTAACCTATTTTATGTGAAATCTATTAAACTTTGACTTTCTTCCATCATGAAAATCTCCAAACTTTACTTAAAAAATATTCAATATATAGTAGCATTAGTGAGAATTATTCGGTTTTACTGTTGAAATTTTCTGATGAGTCATAATTTTAAAATTACTGCGTGAACAAGTTTTTTTCCAGTTCCCCGAATATAAATATCTGTAAGTATTTCCCTATTGCATTCTCAAATATGTGAGTTTAACAACCTAATATATATATATATATCGCATCGCTCATTCAGTAATGAATTAGAACACTCTGGCTATTGGCGTACGGTACATGATACGCTAAAAGTCTGCCTCCTTCTACCGAGCGCCCATAACTCAGAGATGGAATTGCTGACTGACGCCAATTCGGTCGGGTTTCAATCCTGGGTTAAAAGCAATCGGAGTCTAGCCGTACTGATGAGCTGTGATACAGCAAAACAGATCTGTCAGCGGATGACTATAATGTAATCGCACCCATAGAAATTAATACAGGTCAATATTTTAAAAAATATTATGGTGCAAATGAAATGTTACAAAAGTAACACGGTTTTCCATTTTACGGAATCAGTCGTGAAACCGATGAAAACGTTATCTCTTCTTATTAATGCTTTCTCTTTCTCAGTAAAACCAAACCACTTATAAAGTATATCGCTTTATTTTTTCCGTATTTCCTAAAAGGCGTAAGGTAATTTATTACCTAACTTAGGAACGAATACGATGATCTTCTCCAGTGTGAGTATATATACATATATATATATATATATATATATATATATATATATATATATATATATATATTAAAAAAGGATTAATTCAAAGATGTTGAATGGCCATTTCGATATGAAGATCCCCACGGGGGACAACACATCACCTCAGCAACAGAAAAATCCTTTATATATTTGCTCTGTAATATTTTATTACATGGACCTCTCTTCCTGTATCATTTTTTAATATTAAAATAAAATTTTTAGTATTAATTAGGATCGGGTTTTTGGGAATTTACCTTCCTGCTTTTTTCCCTTGGATTGAAGTATCTGAATTAAAATATATATATATATATATATATATATATATATATTTGTGTATATATATATGTGTCTGAATCAACATGAGGAATTTTCTCCTCAATTTACTACTAGTCATTTGGTTGAAAAGTGGTATGTACCAAATAATTTTTCTGTTCCTATTTTTTCTGCAATATTAATTGTATTGAGTACTGTTTATAAAAAATAAATGTCAAGGAACTTAAAACCGTAAAACCGTAAATGCCATTGAACTTAAAACCTGGATATATATATATATATATATATATATATATATATATATATATATATATAATACCCAGGTGAAGGGGTCCAAGGTTTTACGGTTTGAAGTTCCCTGGCATTTATTTTTTATAAACAGTATTCAATACAATTAATATTGCAGAAAAAATAGGAACAGAAAAATTATTTGTTACATACCACTTTTCAACTAAATGACCAGTAGTAAATTGAGGAGAAAATTCCTCATGTTAATTCAGACACAAAAGAATCCATTAAATAAGATTTTCAATAAAAATACTATCAAATTAAGTTACAGCTGTATGACTATCTGGAAAAAATCATAAAACATAACAATAACAATATTTTTAAAAACATTAAGAAACCTTATAAAAACAATCTAATAACGGAAAATAACAATTTAGACACGAAAAAATGTAATTGTAGAAACCCTCTAGATTGCCCGCTAGAAAACAAGTGCCTAACGCAATCAATCGTCTATCAATGTGAAATATATTTAGAGGAAGATCCTAGTAATGTAAATATTTATCTAGGTAGTATTAAGAACACTCTAAAAACTCATTTATTAACACATGTCTTCATTTAACAATAATAAGTACAGAAATAGAACATCCCTATCAAAATATAATTGGTATCTAAAGGAAAAAAATCAATCACATTAAAGTGGAAAATTTTACAAGAAGCTAAAACATGTAAGTCTTTAAACGACCCATGCCATCTGTGTCTATACGAAAAATTATAAATTATTAGATCACTTAAGAATAAAAATCCATTAAATAAGCGCAATGAAATAAATGTCATATGTAGACACTGCAAAATGTTCACATTTGAACATGGATAAGAAAAAAATATAGTAGTTAACATGCATTCGCTTAAGGAAAATAATAATTGACACGATATTAAAATAAAATAATTAAACTGTTACATAAAATTCTTTATATATAAAAGATTTTCATAATAAATAAATAGACATTAGAAAAATGGGATAATGGTAGAAGGAAGTAAATTAGAATTAGAATAAGAATGTTATTTACGAATTAAAATATTTGAAATAATTAGAAATAAATACGTACTGATAAGAAGAGTAAATTTACTCAAAATTCCCTTTACGTTTGAACATAATATAAAAATGTTCTTTCCTTGCTTCATCCCCTTCCCTGATTTCTATAAGAACATGTCAAAATATGGAGAAAGGAGAAAATACATTTTTTGCACTAGAATACATACATCAAAGGTAATACAATATAGGGAGAAGTAATAAAAATAAAAATATAAATAAAAAGGAAAATAAAATTAGGTTCTTATGTCGACGGTCACGGTTGACACTCTGACTGTTAGGGAGAAAAAAGAAAAAAGAAAAAAGAAAAGGAAAAAGAATCTACTGGCCAAATTTCAAAGTGCATCTTAATTCTGATTAGTTAAAAGGAACACACACATAAATTTTGTATCTTCCTACATACATACACAACAAATCCTGTTTTTTTTTTTTGGATTTAAATGTTAATCATTTTCACAAAGAACATTCAACATTACCTGTTCATAATGCGCAGTAATATATGCATCAAATGAACTGCTCTTGTGTCAAGTGTTTGTGCTCTCTTCCCCATGCTATTCTTTTCTTATTATTGGCTGGCCGGGTTAGGGTTAGCAAATGCTTCCTGGCTGCCTTGTAAAATTTTGCAAAGTAATGATAACAAAACTAGCATTCTATTTTCATTGAAAATTATCCACTTGTCAATAAATACTAAAAATAATATGAAATACATATTTTTTTAAGAACTGGAGTATCCTAACAATTATGGCCTGTGGTATATATATATATATATATATATATATATATATATATATATATATATATATATATCCCTCCTGTCACGTCCATAGAGAGGGATGCAATAGCGATGCAGTGTCGGTCCGGCTTGTAAGAGATACATTAGAGAGACAGTATCAGCTCAATTTATTCTCTTTACTATCAGTTATTAAACTTTACTACCAGTTATGAAGCCACTTGGCGCGTGTTTGCTTTTTAACAGTGCCTTAATGTTTTATTTTTTGCAATAATTAGGTCGTCGAAAGAAGATATATTATATATATATTTCTATCCTGATACTATCTGGGGGAGTGTTTTTTTGTTATGTCTTAATGTAACATACTAAATAGTATGTACATCAATATATATGCTGTCGTCATTTTAGCCGGCATATTGATATAAATATTGTGCCGTAAGTTTTGACGGCACGGGCACTCTCGTAATTTGATATTCATAAAACAGCAAGGTACAGACATAAATATCATTATTTTCTGCTTTTAATGTGGTCGTAAGATTCATTTAGATTAACTGAGGGGTGTTTAACATTGATTTCATTTTTTACTAATAGTATAAGCTGAATTGGAGTTATATTTTTAAAATCTATCCGTTCTTGAACACATTTCAAGGAACAATGAACATCTGTAAATGTATTTATTCATTTCATTCAAAGCAAGTCAATAAAGCGATTGAGAGGTTTACTGATTGTTACTATTAAGGAGGGAAAACAATAAAAGAACGGAAACTAAGAAAACCGAAAATAATGATTGAGACTGCATTTAAATTTTTGAAGATTTTAGTTGACTTGGTTGCAAGAAGCTGGAGGTTTCAAGTCAAGTATAACTTACCGTTACATCGAGCAATTTCAACTGTAAAATGATAAGACCTTGCCAACTATATGGTACTAAACTTTAACTTATAATCTGGGTATCATAGAACAAAGCATATCAGAACAATTACGATGAAATAATTACAGAAAAGGCACAGAGAAACTATGTTACAGATGCGAGAAAATGACTAAAGCCAAGATTTGAAAATAAAAATAAGACTATTTAAAATTTATGGAACTTTCACATTTACTTCTAATTGATAATATTTGATAATGCTTCTGAAAATTCGAACGATATTATTACAATTATTATTAGTGGATTTGAACAAGGAAGATGGATTAGCATCAAGAGTTTCTGAAAAATAAATAGTAACAGTTTTGTGTGTATATTTTAAGTTATTTAATTGATTGTTCTGTGTATCATAATCTGTAAGATATGCAGTTATAGTATATAGACGTTGCGTATTTGAATATCGCCTGAGGTTTATACATTATTTGCGATCCTGATTGTGCGCCAAAGATCACAAAATGATGATCTGAAATTTGAAATAAAAACAACGGAATTATGTTAAATAAAAGGAGAAAATAACAGTAATTGAAAATGTTTTCTTTGGGAAATTCAAAGAATGTATTAATTATAGAGAATACAAAATTCAGAAGAGCGGAAAACGAGAAGAAAGGACCAATCGTCAATTTTAAGAAGACAGCTTGTATAGGAGTCAGCAAGACAAAAAATATATATATTGCAAGCTACGAATCAGAGATGTCAACATCAAACACTGGCAACAAGTTTAAATATGCAGGAAGTGTTTTAAAAAAGGAGGGAAAATGTGATATTGTAATCCAAACGCGCAAATGAAATAGCAAAAGATGAATTTAAAAATCAAAGAAAGTTATTCAGAAATAGGAATATTTCGTGAGAAAAAACTAAAAACGGATTAGCTGCTATGCAATATCAGTATCCTTATATGACATATGAAATCTCACAGATGAAAAGAAGAAATGTAGTTACTACAGAAGAATGCTGAGAACACCATGTACGCAGTATGTAAGCAATGAATAAGTCTTAAGAAAAATGAAAACAAAAAAGAAAAAATCAGCTGAAATTTCTTGAAAAAATAAAGAGAAAAAAGAAAGTCACACAATACGCTGACTGCACCTCTGTACAGAAATAATTCTCGAATAAGGCGTCCTGGGTTTTGATGATAAACTACAGCAATGCCTCTAACTGGAAAGCTTTGAGGACCATGGAACCACAACTTAATTACTGTTATTCCCAGGTTCACTCTGACCCGGAATGGTGTCACCTGTTAGGGTCCCAGCCGTTGGGTACAGTTAGCTCCTAAACTGGAGTAAAAAAACCGATAAAATATAAAAATAGATTTTTATAATGAAAATTCCAGCAATATTATTTTGGAGAATAAAATCTTAACATCAATACATTTTTGAAGGAAAAAATATTACCAACAATATATTTATGAAGAAAAAATTATGAAAAAATATTAACGGCAATATATTTTTGAAGAAAAATATATGTACCAGTAATACATCAAATTGTCGTCAAAACCCTCTTTACAAAAACATGTGGCTTACGTTGAATACACCGGTTCTCGCTCGATAACCGAAGTTAAGCAACGTTGAGCCTGGTCAGTACTTAGATGGGTGACTGCTTGGGAATACCAGATGCTGTAAGCGTTTAGTGACGGATGTGCGTTGTGGTGCACTGGATATCGGCTCGAAAAGAGAAATCGGTGAGTCGAGTTCGAATTCCAGTTGAATACCCTGCATTCACTTAAGGACTGCTACCCTTGGGAAATGTATTAATCTGTCCCTTCCTTCTAGTTATAGGTTAAATAACAGGGTAGGACTTGGGGACCCTGCCCTTAAAACAAATCCCAATGAACCTCGATACTCGAAAAAAAAAAAGGATTACTAGACACAAAACTTATATAAAAACAACACCAAATTGTTGAAAGAAAAAGGTATTACCAGCAATAAATAAATAAAATTTAGTTGGCAATAAAGTTCCACAGGCGGGAAATGCGAGAGAAGAAGCTGCAGGAGTAGAATTGTCGTCTGCATTTGGCTAACCTGACTGTGAATGGGTGGGACCCAGTTGCCAGTCTGGTTGCGTGAGTAAACACCTGTTGAGGAGGCATCAGTGACTTAAGTTCGTCTGAGCAGAAGCCATGAAAGTATTTATAGAACAGACAAAGGGAGGCCACATTTCGACGATGGGGAAGTGGCTGCAATCGCGCCGCCAGATCAGTACGTATCACATTACAGACTCTCCTTTGGAGCCTGTCAAGAATACTGAGGAGAACGGCAGGGGCACCTGACCATAAATGGCAGCAGTACTCCATTCACCGACGGATGGTAGACTTGTATATATGCAGGATGGATTCAGGTGGAAAAAACATCCTGGATCGACATAGCGACCCAGCCTTCTTAGCAGTAGATTTTGCTATGGATTCAATATAGTGGTTCTATTTGAGGGCTGAGGACAGTGTAAGTCCGAGGAGGCGTAGTGTATTACTCTCCGGGAGAATCGCTTGGTTCATGCTTATGGGAGGCAGGAGAGGTTGCTTGTAATGGTTGACAGAAAACAGCTTGGTCTTAGATGAATTGAAGTTGGCAAGCCACTTCTTGCCCCAGTTCACCACAGAGTGTAGATCCCGTTCAAGGTCAGTAGCGAGATTATGTCTGTCCGCCACGACATGTTTCTTACTGGTGCGGGAGTATATTGTAGTGCCCTCTGCGTAGATTAGAAAGTGGCGTCTCAAGATTGAGACATTACTTGTTGCTAATGGGCAATTGGGAATTATGTCAAAAGATGCAAACAAATATATGGATGAAATTGCCAGAAGGCCTAAAATATTATAATTGCCGTAAATCATACTCATATTTACTTCACATATACGACTTAGATTTTTCTCTTTGCTGTTATCAGAAATACATAATTTTGTCTCTAATCGCATGGTACTGAGGTAGGGGCGGTCAGCCATCTTTGGTACAAGGCCAATTCACTTATATAGCCAACATTTTCCACAACTTAATGATTATCAGATATCATCAGAAGGTTGAAGGTTGGAAGAATAAAAGTATTTCGTTTGTATGTTAAAGTAGAATAATATTACCAGAACAATATAACATCAATTTGTAGGAGTTAAATGTTTAATGAGAAAATTTATTTATGTAGTTAAGTGAATTCAGGATTCTAGTTACAAGTAGCGAATGTGTTTATGCAGAATTAACAGGTTTGTAAGAAAGTCTGTGTTTCTTTTTCTTTTGTCATGGCCGCTGAAAGGTGAAAAAGAAGGTAAAGCAATAAAGGTGGTTGTACTTATCGAGGTTAATTTCTAAGAGACAGTTGAAGTATTTTGTTGTTGTTTTCGTTTTCTTCTATATTGACAGCGGGAATGGTGAGAAAGAAGAAGAGGTAAAGGAAAATGGCACAGGAGAAGAAAGAGAACGAATGTGTGACGGTCAGAGGCTTGAAGTTTTTGTCACATGTTAGCGTTGTCGTCTCAAATCTCTGCTTCTATTTGACTGATTGATTCGGCTTTCTTTCTCTTTTTTCTAGCTAAAGATTTTTTCACACTGGGTTGTTAACTTCTCTCTCAGTTTTGCAAATCGCTTTGCTTTAGAAAATTAATTTAACATCGGATCGCGAAAGTTGGCTTGTTTTTTGTTCTTTCAGTACAGGGTTACTCCTTTTCCCTATTTGTCAAATTTAAGGTTTCACACAGAATAGTGAATTTTTGTAAAAGTGAAAAAGAGAAAACAGTTACTTTTAATTCCGTATTCACTACAGTACCTCATCTGCTAGAATTTTCAGGTACAAAAATGTTGCAGTTTGATGTCTATGGTTGACACCTGGGGGAAATTCGGGTTACAAATAATAATAATAATAATAATAATAATAATAATAATAACTATAATAATAATCAAAGCTTATCTACCAGACAGTGATCAGAGACCACGAAAACAGAATATATCTTCTTATTGACATAACAGTCCCTGAAGATAATCGAAAAATGTATCATCGAAAATCTTTAAAAAATGTCAAACTACAAGGATCATGAAATGAAAATCTAAAAAAGGAGGACATCAAGAATTCCAGTTATATTTGGAGACTTCGGTTTGATAGAAAAAATCCCGATGGACTCGATGAAGGGACCCTTGGAAGCACAATTCTTAAAGTAATACAAAAAATACTACTAAAATTACAGCTCACACCTTACGAAGAGCTTTATCTACGGAAAATGTATGTGATCTCATTCTATTTGGGGCGGATTTAAAAAATATACTCTGTGAAGAATGTCATAATGCCATTTTCTGACCTCACGTCTATGTTTGGGATCCGGAAAGGAGTATATACCAGAAATCACAGGTAATGAAATAAAAATAAAATCATCTTTATTTTATAATCAGAATCTAAATTTTTAATATAATTCTACGAAATATTCTTTTTAATCGTGTCACCCCAAGCAAGGCATTCCACTGCCACTATAGGGCAGGGGGTTACATAGAGCGATTGGGTATAGGAAATGTCAGAAGGAGGGTGATAGCACAACTTAGGATGTACATAGGGAGAGAGTTGGAGAGAGTGGGTGTGAGTTAGTGTTTTAGGAGGTGTCTATTGACCCTACATTTAAACTCCTGGAGGTTGTAGCCGTCGGGGAAGGAAGCATGCGGTAGGGAATTCCACAGGCGGGAAGTGCGAGGAAAGAAGCCGTTGGAGTAGAAATTGCGATTACATTTCATCGATTTCACTGTAAAAGGGTGGGACCTAGTTGCCAATCTAGTATCTCGTGCAAATTCACATCTAGGGGGCACCAGCCATTTAAGTTCGTCAGAGCAGAAACCATGAGAGTATTTATAGAAGAGGCACAGGGAAGCCACATCACGCCGGTGAGAGAGAGACTGCAGGCGGTCAGCCAAGTCGGTATCAATCACATTACAGATTCTTCGCTGTATTTTGTCAAGAATCCCGAGGAGAATAGAAGGGGCACCCGACCAGATGTGGCAGCAGTACTCAGTACACGGGCGTATGGTGGATTTGTATAAGTGCAGGGTAGATTCTGGCGGAAAGAATTTCCGGGCCCTGCACAGAGAGCCGACTTTCATAGCTGCGGATTTAGCAATGGATTCGACGTAGTCATTCCACTTGAGGTCTGCTGAGAGTGTCAGGCCAAGCAGGCGTAGTGATCTACTCTGGGAGGCAAGTCTGTTCCATGCTAATGCTAATAAGGAAAGTTAACTTTCTAGTACAGCAGGTGACTTATCACTGATTACACTATATTTTGAATCCTTTTCTGCTTTCTTAGGGCCTTTTTGGGCCTATTAGGGTTTAATGAATCATATCGAATTCGTGGTTTAGTATTTAAACATATGCCACATAATTAAACGTTCTATTTTCTTAATGAGAAATCTAAGGGAATGAGGAATTTAAGAGAATGAAGTTTGTCAAGAGCACTGCCTGTCTGTTATTTTTTAATTGCAGTTTAGATTGTGAGTTTTGAGTTTAAGTTTTTAACGCCATATGTGGGTTATTTAATATAAAAAAGTGGTGTTTTGAGGTATTTTTTTAATGTTCGGTTGATTTAGTCATATTTTAATGAAAATTTTTTGTTTTTATTCTTTTTTATTTTACAAAACTGAAAATGCTTTCTAGTTTTGGATTCAAAAATTTCATTTCTTTAAAAATACGTTATGATAAAAATTCTTTCTTCAAAAATGTATTGTTGGTAATAATTTCCCTCCAAAAATGTATAATTTTCTATAAAAGTTTATTTTTATGTATATATTTCTATAAAAGTCTATTTTATACTTTCATGGTGTTTTGACCCCAATTTGATGGTTCACTTCTTGCCCATAGGTGCTACCATTTCGGGTCAGAGTAGACCTAGTAATAACAACAATTAAGAGGTGCTTCCATGCTCCCCACAACCTTTAAATCAAAGGCCTTGCTGCCGGATGCAGTTTACCGTCATGCCCAGAACCTTTAGTATTTGAGTTCACAAAATTGTAGCATAGTAGTCAACTAATAATTCCATCAAAACTCAATTCATCTGTTAATTATCGGAATGGTTTTTAGACCATTATAATTTTTATATTATTTTATTGATATTATTTATTTATTTGTTTATGTTTTACTTTATTCGATATTTCATATAATTCTATCTCCGCATATAAAACACATTGCCTCTTCTAAACATTCATTCTGAATTCGAAATATCATGAGATATATGCGAACGCTATTCGATGTATTTTATTCGTCTTCTTCTATGAGCCGTGTCGATTAAGGACGTGGCTGATCATGGCTGTCCGTAGTTTTCTAATTGTACGTTATCGATTGTAGAAGAAAAAAACTGAATTGTTGTTTGCGGGGAAAGTTACAGTATCAGAAAAATGACATACTGTAGAGCGTTTTTGCTTAAGCAAAACAGCTAAAACGCCGTGAAGAGTCCCTGTTTGGACTTTCTCTGGTAATAATAACTGATTTTTGTCAATGATTTTTTGTCAGAAAGGCTGAAAATAGAGACTAATAAATTTTAGATTGTAAAAGTAAAGGTAATGTATTGAATTCTTTGCTTAATTAACAATGCATGAGAAATAGTTAATTTTTACTTAAGTTTATTACATGTTTCTTGCCGAAATACATTCTCTACAAAATAAACTTAATAGTACATGGCCGGTGTTTATATTTTATGTAACAATCCATAATGTTTCCATCTTTTTTTATTTTCCTTGTGTATAATGAATATCTCTACACTTTATTTCAAAAGACAAATTATTTCACTTATAAACATGTATTTTCATAAATCATTCAAAACTAAATTTCTGCTGATAAGAAGTGAGTAACAGATAAAATCAATTAATTTAAATAAATTTTAAATTTTAAATGTAGTCTGAGTTTAGCTAATTACATCGTAATTCATATTTATTTAGAAATAATTATAATATCAATTTTATCAGGAAGAAATGATTGGCCATTGTCGTTTATGGTTGCCTTTGTCGGCATTCAGAGGAATCTTATCAGAATTAAAATGTAGCTCAGTATCGCTGCTAAATTGTTTCGATAATTCATTTAAAAGAAATAGAAACAGATTTAAAAGCCCAGTTATTTTTTGAAAAGCGTATTCTTCTTTAAATCACTGATGTATGTATCGACGAATACCCATGCATATATACAATTTTTGGCGCGCGTTTCTCTGTATGCGATTGTAAACATTTTTATCGATATTTGTAAATGACTATGCACGTCTGTGAAAAAGTCATGGTTCTCGTCTATCCAGTGTCGCTGCGTGATAGTCTTTGGCATCTTATCAAAAATCATTGCTCAGCAGACCAAACAGTGACAGAAGCTAAGAGCATCTTCCACTATGACATGATGCCAATGTTAAAGAATTTTTTCTTCGTTCATGCATTGGTCTTTTACCAAATTACAGAGTGTTCTCAGAGTGGTGATAAATAGCTTTACGACGAATCAACTAACGCACACACACACACGCACACACACACACACACACACACACACACACACACACACACACACACAGAGAAAACATTTACGCACGCGCGCACACACACACACACACACACATATATATATAGACATATATATATATATATAAATGTATGTATATATATATATATATTAATATTGTCATATGCCTTCCTAGATGATAACCATTTAGATGATTACACGTCGATTTGGGGATATTTACATTTCCACATCTTCGGACAGGTACGTGTTATCTCTCCTAGATCATGACAAATGGACAAAGATAAACAAAGATGAGAAAATAAGATCACTGTTCGACTAATATAATCAAACTGTAATCTTCCCAGGTCTGCTTCGATATCAACACATGCGCTGACCGACAATTCAAAGATGAACAACAAGGCGAAATAATTTTGATATAAAATTTATTAAGTAACAAAATATGAAAAAATATAGAAGTAAGTGTGAGCATGTCCAATGACCTGAATCTTAAAATTTATGTTCGGATACCCAACTTAGTTGAAATAACAATTTGCGACAAATATTAGCGAATATGAACGAAAACCGGCGAATACGAATGCACGAGATTAACACAAAATGAAAATGGGGAGAATTCATATTAATAGCACGTATGGAGTTTGTGGTAATGTTATGTTGCATGTAACAGAATTATTGTTATTAACGAATACACATGCATATATATATATATATATATATATATATATATATATATATATATATATATATAATATTATATATTATAATTTTGATATAAAATTTATTAAGTAAGAAAATATGAAAAAAATATATAAGTAAGTGTGAGAATGTCCAATGACCTGAATCTCAAAATTTATGTTCCGATAATTATATATATAATATAATATTTTTAATAATATTTTTGATAATACGGCGAAGACTATCACGCAGCGACACTGGATAGACGAGAACCATGATTTTTCACAGACGTGCATAGTCATTCCATATACAAATATCGATAAAAATGTTTCCAATAAATACAAACAACGGAATTGTAGTAAATTGGTATATTACCAGGAAGAGTCGTATTTATAAAAGAGGTCGTTAGTAGAATACAGGAACAAGGGTTTAGTAGAACGTATTGTCGTGAGACGTAAGAGTCTGACCAATAGCACACTTCCGGTTCACTACCGGAAATACTCGACTGACTTGTTACTCGGCTGACTTCCGATGTCTTCACCGAGGTATCATCGCTACTACTTTATGTAGTGCTTGGAACAGTCCATTATTGTAGACAAAGGTGGAGAGCGCCCCAACAGCTAACAATATTCCTGAAAGTGCATGTATTTTCTAATACGGGCCTAAGAATATAATAACTTATCTTTATGTCAGTTTCTTCTTTTTTTGTTTTACTGTCTTTTCTTTTTCTTTCTTTTCTCTTTTCTTTTCTTACTTCTTTCTTTATTCAACTTCGGACTCAACCACTGTCCACTTGAAATGTGTGTAGCTGCGACTTTCTTTACGTTTCTTTTCAGTTGACTGTTGTATTTTCAGCATACAACTATTTCGACAATATCTGCAATCTTCTTTATTTATTTCTTCAAACAAGCGTCGTATTTTCAGCACACGACTGATTCTGCGGTTTCTTCTCTTCAATGTCTCTCTGTCCGTACATTATCTTCTCTGCGTCGCTATCTTCCTTTCTTTCTCTCTGGACAGACAATTCGGTTTCGTCTTCTTATTTTAACAAATAAGAATCAGCATACAAATAACTCTGCAGTTTCTTTTCTTATCTTCTCTGCGTCGCTATCTTTCTTTCTTTCTTTCTTTCTTATTTTAACGAATAAGAATTTACACTTGTATTTCTTATACGGAGTTGCTTAAGATGAATTGATCAAATTACGATATTATCTCAAATGCCTTTCCTTTTCATTCATAAGTTATCAGTGGTCAGCAATCGTGACTTGTTCATTCAAAGTCTGATCGGCAACTTACTTCCAATCTCTGCTTTCCACGTGACATGTCTTTGGCGCGAACTTTAGCTCCTGCTGCTTTACGACCTTATGTCTAGTTTCTGTCTATTTCCTGTCTAGACATTTGTTATTAAGGGCTTCTGGGTCAACCAACTTTTGACCTGCTATCCCAAAACTGACTTTAGGCTACCACGTAACCATCTCCTTGTTACCACGCGGAGACCAATCTCAATATATGTGTATATGTGTGTCTGTCTATCTGCATTCGTAAGCATATATATCTATATTTATATATGCATATACACATGTATGTGAGTATGTGTGTGTGTGCATGTGTGAATGTATATTTTGGCATCAAAATTTTTAAACATGTTTCGTGGAATATAAGAGAATAGAAAAATTTACGTTTTATTTAGTTTTTACAGTATTCTTACATTTTTATTATCACTAAACGGATATATATATATATATAATCATGTCTCCCCAAGCAAGACATTTTACTGCCACTGTTGAGCAGCGAGTTATTTAAGAGGAAAGTTCGGAGAAATAGTTACAGGGGGTGCCAGAAAGTCGGTAAGGGAAGGATGAAAATACTGATGAGAGTGCAGTGGACGAAAAAAGGAACATGAGAGTGAGGACGCAAGTTAGTGTGATAGGAAATGATTATTGACTTTACATTTGAATTCGTGAAGATTGTAGCTGTCGGGAAAGCATATAAACGGAAGGGAATTCAACAGGTGGGAAGTGCGAAAGAAGAAGCTGGGGGAGTAGAATTTTGCGTTTAAAATTTATTGGCTTTACAGTAAATGGGTGGGGCCTAGCTGCTAATCTTGTGGCTCTAGTAAATTCATATATAGTGGATACCAGTTGGCTAAGTTAATCTGAGCAGAAGCCGTGAAAGTATTTGTAGAAGAGACGCACGGAAGACACATTCGGCCGGTGAGAAAGTAACTGTATCTAAACTGCCAAATCGAGATCGATCACATTATAAATTCTCTGTTGGATTTTTTCAAGGATCCCTAGGTAGACAGCAGCAGTATTCAATGCACAGGCGGATGGATGGTAGATTTGTATAAATTTTATTATATCGCACAAATCTACAGAAAGATGTCCGCATGTATATATTGTCATATGTATATTCAGACATTTCTCTGTCTCTTTATACATATAAATGTAAATATTATTAATAATAATAATAATAATAATAATAATAAGCCAGAGGAAGGCACAAAACAACTGCTCCCAAAGGTATGAAACAATTAAAAACTGCTCAACACAAAATTCAATAAGAAGAAAGTAGAGCGAAAATATATACACAATAATTATGGATTCAACATTAAGTTGGTGCATATTTGTTGTTACTTTTTTGATATCTCATGATTGAAACAAGGGCAGCTTGGGGTTAATCCTTGATTATTTAGTATATATATATATATATATATATATATATATATATATATATATATGTGTGTGTGTGTGTGTGTGTGTGTGTGTGTGTGTGTATGTGTGTGTATATGTGTGTGTGTGTGTGTATGTATGTATGTATGTATGTGCCAAACCGGTAAAAATGGAGAGAATAATCCAAAAGAGTTTATCCAAATAATATAAAATAATAAATAGTTAAAAATAGCGAACTCAATAGATATTATCCTGAGTAATACCCATTTATGTGTGGAGTTTTTCTTTAAATAATATATATATATATATATATATATATATATATATTGTTTAATAATAATAATAATAATAATAATAATATATATATATATATATATATATATATATTGTTTAATAATTAGTTTTTGGTTCTACTGGGATTAGGCTAGTACACATTTGTATTAAAAAGTGTTCGATATAATTATATTGTAGAATATGTTTTCATTATTAAAATAGTTATTTTGCTACCCAGGTGTCTACCATGAGTGGTGTCTTCAGGCGGCTTTTAATAACTGATTTATCTTTTACCGTTTTAATTTTTAAGAACGCTCTTGTAACTGTTTTATTTGAACGTTCACGTGGTCGGGATTTTAAGAGCGTTCATAAATTCCCAACCACGTTAACGTCCAAATAAAACTTAGTTACAAGAGCGTTCTAAAAAAGAAAAACAGTAAAAGGTAAAATCAGTTATTAAAAATCGCCTGAAGACACCATTCATGGTAGACACCTGGGTAGCAAAATAACTCGTTTCAAAATGGAACATATTTAAATGCTCTACAATATTATTGTATCGAACAATTATTAATGCAAATGTGTACTGGTCTAAACCTATTAGGACCAAAAACTAAGTATCAATCAATCAATCAATCTATCTATATATATCTATATCGATATCTATATATATATAGGAAAGAATATAAAAACGTTTTGAGTTTGAAAATATGTTTTTTTGACAGTATTTGTTTATTTCTACTATTATATTTTATATTTCAGACCATCCTAGGTCCTTCATCAGAAACAAATGATTTTAAAATTTGAATTAGTTACGTATTTCGCGAAATTTTGCGAGAGCGTCAATGAAGAGTTTGCTTACATCACGTGACCCGTTTGTTTACATCACGTAACGCGTTTGTGGGGAGAGTTTTTGTTTTTACATCAAGTGACGTTGAAAGCGACAGATTTTTTAAAAAAACATTATGTTTGTAAACGTAAACCTATCTTTAATAATGCTTATAAATTTGTTTTAGATAAACAATTTTTTTAATTGTATTTAAAAAAGTTTAATAAATATTTTTAAATGTATCTAAAAACGTTTAATTGTTGAAGTATTTGTAAAGATTCAAAGCACCTAAGTCCCTATTTAACCCTAGCCTGTGTGTATTTAATTTTAAAATCCAGTTTTTTTCTTTATGTAGAATTAAAATTGGAGTCTATTAGTAAACATTTGCAATTTTCTAAGGTGTGACCCGGTTGATTGAAATGTGCTCCTACTGGGGAATATTGATTATTTTGGCGTATATTAAGTTTGTGATTATTGAAGCGAAATCTAAAGCTATTACCGGATTCGCTAATATATCCAATATTGGGACATATTGAACAAAAGAGGAAGTATATAATGTTTTCGCTGTCACAAGTGAGGCGTGGTGGCTGCAATTTGATTTTGGTGTTGGGTACAGAGAATATTGTGTCGTTTACCAAATGTTTACAAATTAGGCACCTGGGTTTCTGACATTTTAAATTCCCTGATAGGTTTGTGTTTTTTAGATATTTGTTAGAAATGAGGATAGTTGATAGGTTGGGTGTTTGTTTCATTGCATTTATGGGTGGTTTATCGAAAATGTTTTTGATTTTTTTGTCTGATTGGAGGTTCTTGTAATCATTTTTTAAATTTTTGATAAGTGTGTGTGAATGTTGATTGTGGTTAAAAACCATGGGGGTTCGTTTTTTTTTCTTTTCTTGTATGTGAGAAGTGTGTTACGATTTATGTGGATGGTTTTATTTAGTGCTTCTTTTATTATTTTTATTGGGCATTTACATTTTAGAAATTGCTTTGTTAGGTTGTTAATGTTGTTTAGAAAAAGATTTGCACGAGATACTAGATAAGCAATTGGATCCCAACCTTTTACAGTGAAACCGATAAAATGTAACCGCAACTTCTAATCCAACAGTTTCTTTTCTCGAACTTCCCGACTGTAGAATTCCCTTCCACATGATTGCTTCCCCGACGGCTACAATCTCCAGGAGTTTAAATGTAAGGTCAATACACACCTCCTAACTCACTAACTCGCATCCATTCTTTCAAACACTCTTCCCATCTACCCAACCCTCAGCCTCGCTATCACTACCCATCTATCACCCTCCTTCTGACATTTCCTATACCTAACTACCCTTTCTCTTTACCTTCCCCTATATAACCCTATACGCAATAGTGGCAGTGGAATGCCTTGCTTGGGGTGAAATGATTAAAAAATATCACCGCTCATCAGTGTGGCTAGACACATGAACTTGCTTCTTGCCGGGATCGAAACTCGACCATCAGTCAGAGTCGCTACCCCCTTAAACATAGGCGCATGGAATCAGAGAAGGGAAATTTTAAAGTGTTTTATATACACACGCCTGTTACGAAAAGAACTCAATTCATTCCTGAATATATATATATATATATATATATATATATATATATATATAGTCATCCGCAGACGGAGCTGTTTCGCTGTATCACAGCTCATCGGTACGGTTAGACAGCCGATTGCTTTTTACCCAGCTTTACACACAATTAGGTAACTGCATTTATATATGCACGTATATAGAATATTACACATCTTATTAGACAAGTCTCCATCTAAATCCTACTCTTATTAGACAAGTCTCCATCTAAATCCTACTCTTATTAGACAAGTCTCCATCTAAATCCTACTCTTATTAGACAAGTCTCCATCTAAATCCTACTCTTACTCCCCCAATTCTTTTTCTTATTTAATCATATTTCTTTCAACTCAACTCAATAGAAGTAGATAGGTTCACCTACCGTCAAGTTCACCTACCTGCTCTTTTGAACAGAAGTAATGGTTTATCCCTGATTCCTTTTACAGGATGTTTTTATAGGTTTCTTATCTAATCTAAACGTATTTATAAATGGAACTTTGTGTGTGTGTGTGTGTGTGTGTGTGTGTGTGTGTGTGTGTGTGTGTGTGTGTGTGTGTGTGTGTGCCTGTGTGTGTGTGTATCCGTTACCTATAGACTCCGAAACGGCTGAACCGATTTTCTTGAAAATTTACACAGTTGTACTATAAGCGTCTGCGAGTGTTCTTAGCTAGGTTTTGTGTCGAGGTACCCCCGATAAATATCGAAAATCAATAATCGAAAAAATCGAGTTATAGAAGGAGTGATCCGATTTTAATCAAATTTGATACACTCATAGACAAAGACATAAGAAAACATATTCAAAAGTTTCAAGGTTGCAGTTCTTACAATAGTGCAGAAAATTGATAATATATATATATATATATATATATGTATAGATAAAAGGCAAGATGTTTGTGTGTGTCTCTGTTTATCTGTCTGTATGTTCTTTATGCAAATTCACAATTTTTATCCGATTCTCAACAAATTTCACACAGATATTCTTTAGGCTGAGTCTGAGTTCCAGGACCATGGATTAATTTTAAAGTTTTCATTACACCCGAGCAACGCCGGTCTATACTGCTAATAAAGTATACTTCAATTGTAAATTTTTAACGTCCGCCCTTATCACTCAGTTCCCACTGCATTTCGGTCTTTTAAACCAGAGGGAAGATTTATCTCTTGATTCCTGTTTAAGATTGAGTTCCCAAATCTAAAATACACGTTTGTTTGCGTCATTACATCAAAAACGAGTCAAGCTACCTAAATCCACATTTTTGGTGCAATTGTTTTAGTATTGAGTCTGGTCCCTTAAATCCATGTTTCTTTGTGTAATTATTTCAACCACGAGGCTGGCAAATTAAACCCACGCTTTTTTTGCGTAACAGTGCCTGTTTTTTGTTTTATTTCGTTCCCAGTAGACCAATGTATTTTAGTGACGTTATCACCTTTATGGGGGCCTATTGATTAAAACACGTCAATATATTCACAAGGGAATAGATATTAAAACAATGAAGCTGAGAACAGTTTGAGAATATATTTATATGATCGATATATCACGTGAGTTTCAACTTTTAATATCTTTATGACAAATCTTGAAAATAACTTGATTTGGGGTTGACAGATTTTATGAGGCAAACAACGTGCAACTTAAATTTTAAATTCTAGATGAATACAATGATGTAAGATATTGATAAATACAAAACACATAATTATATATTTCCGCGTATATTTGTTAATTTGTTAATACCTGTGCTTTCTATATAATTGAGAGCAATGAGTTGTAGACAGTCGAATTGATTCAGAAGTCCGCAACTATTAAGCCCAGCTAAGATGAATAAACTTGATGGGCATCACTGTGAATGACCTGCGGGTTGTGTACACCATTGCCTGTCATTCCTTTTTGTTGTGGATTCCGGGAGAGAATCCACACAAAATAATAAATAACAAAACAGATATAGAGATAGAAATTGTAAATTATATTTAACAAAACATACAAACTGGAACACGGGTTAGTCAATTCAGGAATACTATTAGTAGAAATCAATATATACAGTCTTGCCATGAAATAGTATGTCCGGGTAATGAGTCTATATCCAAACAACTCCAACTAACACTGCACCAAATTACTGACCAACTAGGCAATTCTACAACTCCTTACAACTACAACAATTCTGATCTCTGTATAGGCAGGAATATATGTACACATCAGCCGAGTCCATTCTTATGTACAAAGGGGCGATCTCCAACACTTTTATTCACCAGGCCCTATGTAAGGAGCTATGCTTGGCGGCTTGTAACGTTCATGGCATGAGCTCTGTGTATTTTTTTTTATAAGCGTTTCACCCCGAGCAAGGCATGTCAATGCCACTACTGCGCAGGGGGCTACATAGAGTGGAGAAAGGATGATTAAATATAGGAAATGTCAGAGGGTGGGTGATAGGCGGGTAAGGATACCGAGAATGAGGGTTGGGTAGATGGTGAGAGTGTTCTGAGAATAATTGGGAGTTAGTGTGATAGGAGGTGTCTATTGACCCTACATTTAAACACCTGGAGATTGTAGCTGTCGGGAACGCAGACTTGTGGAAGGGAATTCCACAGGCGGGAATCGCGAGAAAAGAAGCTGTTGGAGTAGAATTTACGGTTACATCTTATTTGTTTAACTGTAAAAGGGTAGGACCTAGTTGCTAATCTAGTATCTCGTGTAAATTCGTGCTTAGGCGGCACCAGTGATCTAAGCTCATCGGAGCAGAAGCCATGAAAGTACTTGTAGAAGAGGCACAGGGAAGCCACATCACACCGGTGAGAGAGTGGTTGCAGCCGGTCTGCCAATTCAGTATCAACCACGTTACAGATCCTCCTTTGTATTTTGTTAAGAAGCCCAAGGAGAGCAGCAGGGGCACCCGACCAGATATGGCAGCAATATTCAATACACGGGCGGATGGTAGATTTGTATATGTGCAGAATAGATTCAGGTGGAAAAAACTTCCGGGCCCTGCACAGAGAGCCGACTTTCCTAGCAGCAGATTTGGCAATGGATTCGATATAGTCATTCCATTTGAGGTCCGCCGAAAGTGTAAAGCCAAGGAGGCGTAGTATTTTACTCTCTGGGAGGCTAGTTTGTCCCATGCTAATGGGAGGTAGATGAGATTGTCTATAGTGGTTAATTGATAACAGCTTCGTTTTAGAGGCATTGAAATTTACTAGCCATTTCCTACCCCAGGCCACTGCAGATTGGAGGTCCTTTTCAAGTACTGCAGCGAGGTTCACTTTGTCGTCCACACCTGGTTTTTGATCGATGCGAGAGTAGATTGTTGTGTCATCGGCATACATGCCAAATTGGGATCTAATGGCGTCGAGGAGATCATTAATGTAAATCAGAAAGAGCTTGGGACCTAGGATAGAAACTTGAGGGACGCTCGCGTTCGTATGGTATTTTTGGGAGGCATGCCCATTTAATACCACCTTCAATGTGCGGTGAGAAAGGAATGACTGGATGAGGTCAAACAGATGTTCAGTTATCCCGTAGCTCCGCAGTTTGCACAAGAGGCCAGCATGCCAGACCCCGTCGAACGCTTTGGAGATATCCAAGGCAACGGTTCGGGCTTCGCCATTCTTGTCAAGTGCCCGGTATATGTACTCGGTAATGGTCGTTAGCATATCAGTAGTAGACCTGGTGAAGCGAAACCTGTACTGTTTATCAGAGAGAAGCCTGTTGGCCGTGAGAATCACCTCGGCGTTGATGATGGCTTCGAAAACTTTGCCAAAGATCGGAAGGAGACTAATAGGACGGTAATTGGCGGGATCTGAGGGTTCGCCAGAATTCTTAAATATAGGAACTGCACAGGAGGACTTCCAACAGGCAGGAAAACAAGAAGTTTAGACAGGACAGAGGAGAGTTCTGGGGCACATTTCTTCAGTACTATGACTGGGATTCCGTCACCGCCGCTCGCTTTGTGTGGGTCAAGTTGTGCAATTATCTTGGCGACCAGCGAGGGTGTGATGTGGACGCTATTTAGTTGAGCCTTAGTTCTGGGTGGGAAGTAGGGTGTAGGTATTCCTAACAAGTCCAGTGTCGAATTGGTGGAGAAGCTACGGGCAAAGCATTCAGCCTTGTCCGCTGGGTAGGTGAGAACTTCAAACTCATTGATTAGTGGGGGTATTGAAGTCTTGTTCTTGTTGAGAACGCTTTTGCAGAGATGCCAGTAATCTTTGGAGCCAAACTTAGAGGATGCTATGCGTTGCCTCATTCTGGTAGCAAATGTCCTCTTAGCTTCGTTCAGTACTTTTTACACTTGTTCCGTGCTGAGGCGAAAAGGCGCCTGTTTTGGTTCGACGAGCAGCTTCGATAGAGCCGGAAGATGGAAGATGGAAGACGTTGTTCCAGGGGACGTCGCAGAGGAAGTCTCGAAACGAGTCCTAGTCTGCTCTCTGGTAGCAATATTATATTCTGCTGGTCTGGTTTTGTTTGTTAGAGTTAGCGCGGATTGAGATGTTGACGGAGACTACGGCGTGGTCAGAGTTTCTGAGGGGGCAGAGTTGACTTTTAGTGCAGGAGTCTGGGATGGAGATAAAGCAAAGGTCGAGTAAAGAGTCCCTTCCGTTAGGGTTATTAGAGAAACGCGTGGGGAAGTCCACCCCTTGCGTTAGAGCTTGGGTTATTGAAAAATACATGGTGCGGATCCCAGCAAGGTCGGTGGCTGAGTTTTCAAGCCACTTGGTGTGGTGGGCATTAAAATCGCCAAGCACAAATATATGGGCAGATGGGTGAGAAGAAATGGCCCTGACGATATTAGTAGAGATGCAATCAAGTACCGTACAGTCAGAAGAGGAGGGGGAGCGGTAGAGGAAGAAGAGATAGCTAACCGAGCTTAGAAGTGAGAGACGGAAGCACATGAAGGAATGATCCAGGGATTCAAGAGATGTGACCCTGGCTAGGGGGAGTTGTTCGCTGATATATTCACCAAGCCAATGCATATGGACATTGGAGTCCTTCCTGAAGAGGGGAAGGTAACCAGGAACGAATATCTCCGAAGAGGGGATAGAAGGGTCAAGGTTAGTCTCTATATAGCTAAGATATCGGGTGAGCTAGTTAGAAGGAATGATTCTACACTATTAAAGTTACTGCGAAAACCTCGTATGTTTGTGAAGGAAACGCAGATAGGTTTGGGCGATTTATGACTAGCTGGTTTAGTCTTGCTGTTTTGTTTGTTTAATTTCATGCTGGTTATAGTATAATTTCATTTACTGATTTAAAGCTGCTATCTCTCGATATTTTTTAAAAATCGAGTTCGCCTTAAGTTAGGCAGTAACACTCCTAATATGCAATGGGTTACTGGTTGTGAGAGAGATAGAAACAAAAACATTGCTAAGGGCCCTGAACAAAGGAGAGTAATCAGAAGGAGAGCAAATAGCGATTGATATTGAATTTTAATTTTTGAAAATTAATGTTGGCTAGAAAGTATGGAAACGGAAAAGATTTCCACAGGCTTGAAGTGCGAGAAAAGAAACTGTTATCGTTTGCGTTTAATACTATGGATTAGCTGATAAAACATTTATTCATTGAGCATTTAAAAGTGTTAGAAGCATGAGATAGTTTCTTAAACTTTAAAAAGTCTGCTGTGATTATTCGTGTAATTTTGCATGCACAACGTGTAAAATTATTCTCCATTGACACAGCGGAAGTGTGATAGGAACATATAAGAAAGTAACGAAACTATTTTAAACACTTAAGAATGAAGTTCGTTGTCATTTCATGTTAATATTAAACAACACATGATCAAATATGTTGAACTATGTTAGGTGCCTTGCAACTATGTTGCAAGCTTAGAAACACCCCCCTTCGCATTCATATATATATATAATGGCTATCAGTTTTAGCACGGCCTGAAGAGAACGTGTTTTCCGAGTGAATATTTTTGTGTAAGTTGTGGCACGGAGTATAAATGGTTAACGGCTTTTACGAGATTAGAAATTTAATTCTATAAAAGAATGATATAAAGCTTGAGAGTTTATGGGAATCTGGCACCTGATTTCTTTAACTATTCTTGTAATGTTTTTTTTTAGAAACACAAATATTTTAGTCCGCAAAAACAGGTAATATTCGAAGCTATATTTATTTTTTGGAACAATTTTTAACAGTTACTCGTACTTGAGTGTATAATCTGTTTTTATATAATTAAACAGTACATTTATATAGATTCACAGGTTTGAACATTCGAGAAAACTTGTGAGAAAAATATGCTTCTCCCGGTTAGATTCGAACCTGCGATTCCTATATACCTAGGAAATATATATATATATATATATTGTAATAGTTGTTACAATGATTTATAAAAGCTACACAAAAATTTGAATGTTTCGGTGCTAAACTGCTCCTCTTCGGATGAGATGTGGAACTAAAAATAAATGGTTGAAACGTCTTATTTTTGGGAATGTGAGGCGTAAGTGGTGGTTGTAGGGAACTGTAATTTAGTGTGTCTAATCTAGTCCATCAGCAATTTGTAACCATAGAGATACACATTTGGGTTAGGAGAGGGGGTAAGATGGTTTAGATCTAGACATGTCTCTTTTTAATTTTGTCTGGGTAAATTACATAATGTGAACTTAGATTTTATAAATGGGTAGACAATTTTTATTTCACTACTATCTATGAGTACATGAGATAGGAAGTTTGTATATATATAAATATATATATATATTTTTTTTTTCTTTTTTTTCATTTCCAAACGAGTTATTTCGCTACCTTGGTTTCCACAATGAGTGGTTTCTTTAGGCGATTTTAGTTTTTAAAAATCGGCTAAAGAAACCACTCATGGTGGAAACCAAGGTAGCGAAATAACCCGTTTGTAAATGAAAAATATTCAAAAGTTCTACAATATCGTATAGAACACTTTTTAATACAAATGTGTACTGGTCTAACACTATTAAGGCAAAAAACTAAGTATTAAACAATATATATATATATATATATATATATATATATATATATATATATTAAAAAAGGATTAATTCAAAGATGTTGAATGGCCATTTCGATATGAAGATCCTCACGGGGGACGACACATCACCTCAGCAACAGAAAAAAACCTTTCAGAAACTGGAGAAAAATTATGTATGTATATATATATATATATATATATATATATATATATATATATATATACATATATACATACATACATATATATATATATATATACATATATATATGTATGTATATATATATATGTATATATGCATATAAATATATATATATATATATATATATATATATGTATGTATGTATGTAAGTATGTATGTATGTATGTATATAGCATTTTAGACATTAAAATGCATGTATCTTTGCTTCACAAAACTAGCATCGGATTTCCTATCAAATGTGTACGGAGTCTAATTCCCGAACAGAGTAAAATTATTAGATATGTCAGTATTTTTTTGCTTCCAGTTTTAGCAAGCTAATCACATGTATCGTTTATATTTATACGAATATAATGTAAGCATAAATGCGCCGTTTCACAAAGAAGACTTCAGAAATCTGTGTTAGTATCAAAGTTAGACAGATAGGAATAACTCGTATGATTGAAAATGCATTCGATCTCTACTTAATCATACATAACAATTTAGCGCATCTGATTCTTTCACTTCAAATGTTTCACCGCAGAGTATCGGAAGAAATTAAAAAAAAAGTTCAGAACAGATGTAGCCTTGAGACAAAGAAGTAGGCAATAACAAACGAACATCTTGTCCATGTAAAGATATTGACTGCAATTTTTAGAGAAACATAGAGTTATTATGACATTATTATTTAAGTTTTTATTTCTCGGATTTTTTGACTTTTGTAAAATTTCAGTCTAGTTCTGTGTTCAGCGTAATTGCCGCTCGATAAACGACAGATTTGAACGTAAAAACAAGTAACTTACTTACAAATCATGTTCAAACACTGGTTCTTGTACGATTAACGAAGTTAAACAACGTAGAGTTTACCAAGATAAATAAGAGCTTGAGAATGTCAGGTGCTATAAAGTTGGATGTAAAAATACATTTGGGAAAGGCATGAATCCGTCGCTTCTATCTATTATTTATTAGTTTAATTAATAACCCACAAAATATACATAAGCACTATAAAACAATTCAGTTAATCAATCAAATCTAGAAATATTCTGAAGCTTGGTAGTAAAATTTAGTAAGATCGAAGAATGGAGCTCAAATTTTAGATGAACTGTATAGTTTAGTGTTACGTTTACCTGTTTTGAAGAGGTTTATCTTGAGTCCAGAATTTCTGTTTATTTTTCATTTCATTGAACGCAATGGAGCATGTTTATATTTGTTTTAAACAAGACAATACGAAATATAAACGCGATATGCGATCACATACTTAATAATATTCTCCAATGAACAATATGAAACGATGTTGTAAAATCATCAAATTTGCATCAATAGCAAAAATGAAAATCATCTGCAATCGTTCGCAAGAATCATAGTTATCATCATTATCATTGGCGTTTCATTATCGCAGAAGACACCCACATTCATTCTATCATTCACACACTATTATTATTTAATGTCTGTCAATCAAAACATCGTTAGCGTGATCTTTAACAATCGACTTTTAAACATAGCAAAGATAAAAACAGACGTTTACAACAAAACGTGTACCGATATTTTAGTAGAAGATGACCATCATAAAAGGTAACATTAGTTTTAGTTATAATTCGAAATTATATTTTGGCTGAAGTGTTGTTCTTTCCGCATGGCTGAGAATTTCCACGATGGAGTTAGTTTCGGAATAAGTCAAAGATATTAAGGAAAGTTAGTTAGAAATCCGTTTATGGAGGGAATTAGCAATGTCACTGGATGTTCAACATTACTTAATGAAACGGAAAACTCAAATAAAAAATGGAAAATCAAATCACGCGCAAAACAGGATGTTCCAGTTTTTATTACTTTTATTAGATAAATGCGAAATGTGCACTAGGCCATGAAGAGAGACAAAAATATATAGTCATCCGCAGACAGATCTGTTTCGCTGTATCACAACACATCAGTACGGTTAGACTCCGATTGCTACCTAACCCAGGCTCGAAACCCGACCGAATTGGCGTCAGTCGGCGACTCTAACCCTGGGCCACGGGGCGTTCGGTGGAAGGAGGCAGTCTTTTTTAGCGCCCAATAGCTAGAGTGCTCCAATTCATTTTAATGAATGAGCGATATATATATATATATATATTACTGAATGAGCGATATATATATATATATATATATATATAAGCCGATAATGCTCTGGAGAACGCGCTTATTGCAACGCGACTATGCATCTGATGCAAGATTACTAGTTTGGGAACAGAAACATAACTTAATCTGCCTGAGACTGTTTTGGAGACAGACAACTGAAGACAATTACACCGCTCGCCAAGCAAGAACAAGATAGCTAAAGGTCAACGCGTTTAAGCCCCAGCAAGACGCTGCAGTTTGCGTAATTTTAGGCGAGACGGTCTATTGTGAGTTATTTAGAGTGATACAAAAACCAGAGAACAAGAAAAACATGGCGGAAAAAAAAAGAAAAAAGAAAAAGAAATGAGATTTTCACCGAAAAATCGACTCGCAAATCAGGGAAGGACAAGGAGGTAAAAGAAAGAAGAAACAATAAAAGGAAGTGAAGAAAGGGAAGAGAAGAAAGGGATGTTGTTTTATTTCACTAGGCTAATAGACAAAGAAGAAAAAGAAGAAAACAAACATTTATTTTAACATCTTTAGGACGCAAATAAAAAATGGCGTAACTTATAAAAAAAGAAATAAACGAATAAAGGTGGAATAAAGAGAAATAAATTGTTTAGTTTGAAATTGACTTAAGACAAAAAGAAAGCAAATGGGAATAGTTTGTCGTTATTGACTACTTGGCACAAAAGAGGATTCACTCAGATTCATGCCTAACTCAGATTTGGCTGGGACGTAGTGAACAGTTGTAGTCGCTATATGCTCGTTTTCTTTTTCTTTAACTACAGTTTTTGATAATATCTATATTGAATAATATGTATTTTGATACAGACGTTTCCCTACAAGGAAACATTTGGCATTAATTGACCTAACAGCAGTACTGTTTTTGAATGAAATTTGTAAAAAAACTTTCTCATAACACTTATTTTATGAAAACAGTTATCTCAAGTGTAGTAGTCTTTATCGCTCTTTCCGGGGTTTATATATGTAGTGGTGTGGAATGTTAACATCATCATTATGCCAATGTTTTACATTAGTTTGCTATATGCATTCCATTTTAGCTTTTGTTGCAGTTGTTTTTTTCAAGTGATGTGGTTTCTGCTATTTGGTACAAATCTGTGTTTGTTATTCTATAGCATCAATCCAGAATATTCAAAGAATTAATGTTTGTCAAGATCTTGTAACTTTACCCGCTGAAAGCCTTTTTTATGTTCACTAATAATCTTAGTAAGCTTTTCTGTACAGCTGACTATTTGAATATTTCTTAACGGGTTGGGTGCCATGCATAACATTCATATGAAGGTCTTAATCTAATATATATATATATGAATTTACTCGAGCAACAAGATTAGCAATTAGGTCCCACCCTTTAACTGTGAAACCAATGAAATGTAAACGCAATTTCTACTCTATCAGCTTGTTTTCTCGCACTTCCCGTCTGTGGAATTCCCTTTCATTTACTTGCTACCCCGACAGATACAATCTCCAAGAATTTAAATGTAAAGTCAATAGCCATCTCTTATCTCACTAAACTGCATCCACTTTCTCATGCTCCTTTCTTCGTCCACTCGACTCTCATCAGTATTTTCACACTTCACTCACCCTCTTTCTGACACCCCCTGTAACCTGTCACTCTTTCTCATAACTTTTCTTCTATGTAACCCCTGCAAAATAGTGGCAGTAAAATGCCTTACTTAGGGCGATATGATCTAAACTTATTTATAAATGGAAATTAGTCTTTGTGTGTGTGTGTGTGTATGTGTGTGTGTGTGTGTGTGTGTGTGTGTGTGTGTGTGTGTGTGTCTGAGAAAAGAAAAAGAAATAAGATTTTCACCGAAAAATCGACTCGCAAATCAGGGAAGGACAAGGAGGTAAAAGAAAGAAGAAACAATAAAAGGAAGAGAAGAAAGGGAAGAGAAGAAAGGGAAGAGAAGAAAGGGATTTTATTTCATTTCACTAGGCCAATAGACAACTTCGATGATCGTACGAGAACCAGTATTTTAACAAGATAAAGATAAACCTTTTCAAAACTGAAATTATGATTTGGAATATAAATGAAAGCTTTGATGGCTGCTTCTGTGAATCCATCATAACATTCAAGATATGAAATTAGTAAATACTAAACACTTTACATACCCAAGTATCGAATGTTAGAAATAGCATGCACAAAGTTTCAGTTAATTGAACCTCAATTTCACAATTCTTCTTATAAAAAAACAAAAATAACTACATACATAATCTTAATAAACATCTTGCTACATTATATTATCTACCGAATACAAGTCTCAGGAGCCTATTAAGATAGAGTTGCTGTGTAAAATTCATCCAACAGCATAGAAAACGGAGAAGAAGGAAGTAAAATGTAAATTCTATCAGAATATTTAGGATAGATGACTATTGACCCTAGAGATTAAGATTGTAGTACTCTGAGAAGCAACTTCTTTGGAGACTGTTCTACAAACAACAATTCTAAGAAAGAAGCTGTCTGAGTGGAACTTACTCTTGACCAAAAAGGAAGGTAGGATTTAACACCGTGAACATGCTATGGTGGGTCCCAGTTGTAAAAGTCTGCATTGATGAAACTAAGAAATAAAATTCATTAAAATATTTGCTATAGTAATAATCAATAAGACTCTTGAAGCGTTTTTTAATGTAAGGATTAAAAAAGAATAAATGCACGCTCGAAATTAAGAGCTTCTGCACGAACGGCAAGTCATTTGTCTGAAGATAGTTTTAGTATCTTATTTTATATTCATTGATTATTAAACACCCGAAGAATAGACTTACCGAAAATTTAACGAATATAAACAAAAAAATAAGGAAACAGGTTATATTTCATAATAAAATATATTCGGGCACTTCGACGTTGTGTCAAGTTTAACAAGCTTGTCCTGTTAGATCAAATACGATCCTTATAAGAATAAGTTACCACACCCATCTTCAGACAAATGACTTGTTCACAAGTCAGTTTTAAAAAAAGCGATAGAATATCATTTACATTGTTCCGTGGTACTGAGATCAAGTATTCTCATTGATTAAATATTTCTCTCAGTTTTTTAGAATACTTTTTGGACAAAATCACAGTCAGGTGCAAATTCTCCCTCAAAAGATAATTCAGTTCGGTGGCTACTGTAAGACTCTATGTCTGGAAACAGGGATACTGTACCGTATCACACAAACAAAAGTCTATCATATGACCAAAGCCACTCAAACACACAAGACAATTTTCAAATATTTTCTTAACTTCAGTGTCGGACAGAGAAATGCTACAAGAACGTCATCCATCTTTAAAAAAATATAGAGGCGAGAAATAAGATTAGTTTTTAACCATTGATTTGTTGGCCTTTAGTAGATGTTCAATATCGCAGGTTTTAGATTAACATGATTGGATTGACTGCGGTGAGCAGAAAGCGTGAAATTACGGCGACCACTTACGTAGACAAAAGCAATCAATACCGCTTAGAGCTTAAAGTAGGTGAGGTTACTTTGTTTGAGGTTTTAACAATGCAATCATCTATACTCATCTTAAGAAAGGGGGAAAAAATTAAATGTGCGAATGAAAAATCTCAGTTGTACCAGACATTTTTGATACAGCATTAATATTCATAAACTGCGGGTATCGAATATTTTACACGACAGAAACGGTGTGTATGACGACACAGTTGTCAGATCAATGTATGACATTTTTAAATATACTCTACGTAGAAAAATTAACAGCAAATGTCTGCATTACAATAAGTTTGCATTAATTGTGCATAATTGTCAGGAGATGGTCAAGAATACATTTTCGGCCTGAAATCTAACAAGAAATGACAGGGTGCGATGGGTAAATTGTCACAATTTTATATTTTTAATTTCACGTTGTTTGTTTTTTATTTTGTCGAGTGCACAGTATAGTAGAGTCAGTTAGGCACCGTTTAAAATAAAAAAAAAGACCACATGCCGCGATTCACTTTACTAAAAATTTGGAAAAAGGAGCTGCACTACTTAGAATTCGCGAGGTGTGTTTAGGTGTCAATCTGCGGACATTGCAGAGGATTCGGAAAGAGTTGGACGAGTCTGATGGTGATTACTACAGTGTTTCGAGTAATTACCAGTGATGTCGATGTTCTGCTTCCATTTGTCTTCCCACAAAGCCTGGTACTCAAAACAGAGGCCTACATTAAGTGTCTCGAGAATGTAGTGCTGCTTTGGGCCAAGACGTTGGCTACTGGAAGACTCTATGTCTGGCAACAGTGGATACCGTACCGTACCAAACAACCATGAGATGCAATTCATCGCTGTCAGACTATTTCTGTTACCACATCACCCCTTACATCTGGCTACCTAACCCCCTATCTTGCAATCTCTTGATTATTATGTACAGGACGTAGTTGAGCGAAAGACCACATCAACTCTTTGTAACACCAAAACAAAGACGATGGCAGCATTCACCAACTTAAACAGGGAGACCGTCCATAAAAATTGCAAGATATTCCGAAGTAGTCTGAAGGCTGTTGTTCAATCTAATGATGTTATTGAATAAATTTACTCTTTACTATATCAAGATATTTCAAAGTGACTTTGGTAAATGAATCTGTTAAAATCAGGTGTCAGGTTTTTTTGTTTTTGCATTTTTTGTAATTTAGACCACAATTTATCCATCTCACCCTGTATTTGTCAGGAAATTCCTTCTGAAAAAAACTCTCCACCTGGTTGGGACCTGTTCTCGGTTGAATATGTTCATTTTGAAATTCGAAACATTGGGCAGACATCACATTGTGCTTGTATAGGTTGATCGGCCACACGATTATTTGTTTTAATTAGTCGAATCCGCCCCTACCACAGTTTACGTGCCTTTGTTTCCAGTAGATGGTAGTGTTGTGGCTGTACAACTAACCAAGCTTGACCTAATATCATATCGTATCATATCTATTTATCTATCTATCTATGATAAGACAAACAATAAATTAGAAATTGTTATCAATATAATCTTCATTACAATCTTTGTATTATAGCTTCAACAGAGAATTAAATATGTAGAAAAAGAAGAAAGAAATTCTGGTATTTTACTTTTGCGTTCGTTGAACTTCCTTGGTTAATTATGTTTTTATCTCTATTCAACTTTAGTATAATTTGTGGTGTACAAAAATAGACACATTTTTAATAAGGTAACGACCATTATTATTATTATTATTATTATTATTATTATTATTATTATTATTATTATTATTATCATTATTATTGCTCATGGAAAAATACGTACATGAAAATTAATATTATTAAAAATATATTAAACCTGGAAAAATAAAGGACAGTATATTCTAGTGAAGTAAGAAATAAAAATTTTCTTAATTAAAATTTTGCATTCAAATTTTATTTTTAGCTGCAATATTTTAAGTAAGGAATTTCTTATCATTTATTTAACTAAAATATCTTGTCCTTTAATTTTTCCAGGGTAAATAATTTGTCTTGCTCTTTTCAAGGTTCAGTATAACCCTAAGAATATTTCTTTTCATGCGCGCATTTTTGCAAGTAATCCATAATTTTTCCCGGCATTGTACTGCTGAAAACCGCATTCAAAAATGTTAACAAGAAAGAATTACATGCAATTGATTACAAAAAGAATAAAAAAAATTGATTATTTATAAGTAATTCTGATAATCAATTTTGATAAAATGATAAGTGATAAGCAAAGTTTGATTAACAGAAATGATAAAAGATATCATCAGAATTTAAATGTTGAAAACCGCATGAAAAATATAAAATAAAAAAGAATAAGATTTATTATAAAGAATAAGTTTTATTATTAAAAGTGTTAGTCACTCACTAATGTACTTCTGTAGTTAGTCTCACTTTTCGGACTTCACATATTTTGATTTAGTTTTTTTTTTATACTGAACCAAAATTCAACTTTTTTTTCCAAAATGTAGCTTAGGAAGTGTCTTATCTAACTCTGTAAATTGTATGAAATTTGTTTCAGAACTTAACTAGTGGTGAAGCTTGAAAGCTGTCTAGATTCGCTCAATGTCGGATTTAAGAATATATTTAAGCACTGCCGTGGTTGAATGATTATTATAGTCATAATTTACCGGATCTCAGTTGGACTGGAAAATATCGACATTAGGCTTTGGTAGAATAGCGTCGTGTCACATTGTTATCCGAGTCACGTTTTTAGGGAGGCAGTCGAGTTTGTTTGAAGAGTGCAGCAGGGAACTTTAGATGAAGCCTGTCACAAGCAAGCTGATGAAAACTCAGTAATATTATGGAACGTGTTTGCAGGGAAAAACTAGTGTTTAAGTCTGCGAGTGAGTTAGAACAAGTCATAGGTGAGACTGGAGTTTTCTAATCATTTAACCCCAAGCAAGGCAGTTTTACTGCCACTGGTGCGCAAGAGGGGTTTCATAGGAGGAAAGTGATAAAAAGAGGGCCAGGTTATAAGGGGTGTCAGGAAGTGGGTGTGAGAAGCATGGGAATATCGGTGTGATGAGAGTTGAGGGGACGGAAAAAGAGCATGAGGGAAAGGATGCGAATCAGAGAAATAGAAGATGGCTATTGAGTTTACATTAAAATTCTTGGAGATTGTATCTGTCAGGGAAGCAAGTATATGGAAGGGAATTCCAAAGGCGGGAAGTGCCAGAAAAGAAGATGCTAGAGTAAAAGTTGCGGTTACATTTTATTGGTTTCACTGGAAAATCGTGGGACCTAAGTGTTAGCTTATGAGCTCCAGTAAATTCATACATAGGGGCATTGGAAGCTAAGTTCATCGGAGCAGAAGCCATGAAAGTATTTGTAGAAGAGACACAGGGAAGCCACATTACGACGGTACGAAAATGACTGCGTCTGAGCTGCCAAGTCGGGATCGATCACATTACAGATTCTCAGTTGGATTTTGTCAAGAACCACCAGATGGATAGCAGGGGCACCCGACCAGATGTGGCAGCAATATTCAATACACGGGCGGATGGTAGATTTATATATGTGCAAGATGAATTTAAACGGTAAAAAACTTCCTGGACGTACACAGTTAACCGACCTTCTTGGCAGCGGATTTAGCTATGGATTCGATCTAGTGATTCCACTTGAGGTCTGCTAAGAGAGATAACCCGAGGAGGCGCAGTGTTTTGCTTTCATAGAGGTTAGCCTGATTCATGCTAATGCGGGGTAGGAGTGATTGTCTGTGATGGTTGACAGATAGTAGCTTCGTTTTGAAAGCATTAAAATTCACGTGTCTTGACAACTGTAACATTAACATATATTGTTGCATGGCTTTTGGAATCACATCCTTTAGCCATGGCACCTGTTGGTTACAGTTGTTAGTAGCAACTGCCAATGGAGTAGAGGTGATAAAGAGCGAAAACACTAGACAGGTAACTACACTGATCTTTGCAATGACCTAATTCAATTCTCACTGAGCTTGCAAGAGACATATTGCTAAACTCATTAAATTCTCGTCGGCCAGGATAAAAGGCAAAACCCATTTCTGAACAATTATATAACTTGCTTGTATATATACGGTTGCATAGATATCTAACCACGTAACAAGTTCCGTACTCAGCATAATTTAGACGATACTGTGTAGTCACTGTTATTAAAGTTAAAAATGAGAATAAGTTATTAGATACTTGTCTGTAATATTTCTGGCAATTTTGCTTGCTAGATATATTTATAAATATTTTTATCTTAATAATTAATATATTTCGGTTGACTATAATGAAAAATATCTATTATCCTTATTTCTAATAATCATGTTACCAATATTCATGGCAACAACTTGTGAATTTGCATATTGTGTAAAAAATGTTGCATTGTTGTAGTTTGTGAAGTTGTTTAATGTGTTTTAGATTTTATAACGCAGATTGATCTCCAGAGAAACATTTTTTGTTTCTAGGTGTTATTATATATCGTATTTCTAATGTATTACGCATAACGTGTGTGACCAGTTTGGCATCAATGGAGAAATCGGATTATTGCAATGTTGGTGCGAACATTCGTGAAGGCCGTGAATATACGCACCAATTAACGCGTCAGTCGCATATTCAACTTGCACAAAGAAACCTATGGACGGGGGAAGGGGTGATAGATAGATAGATAGATAGATAGATAGATAGATAGATAGATAGATAGATATGAACAGACCGAGAGAGATAAATATGAACATAGATAGATAGATAGATAGATAGATAGAAAGCAAGATTACTGGAAAGGGAAAGAAGAACGAAAGCGAGGGAAAAGAGAAACGAATTTGGCTTTAAAAATTTTTGAGATGTAGAAATAGAAAAAGTAATGAAGAGAGAGAGAGAGAGAGAGAGAGAGAGAGAGAGAGAGAGAGAGAGAGAGAGAGAAACAAGAAACTAATATGCCAAAATGAGAAGAGAAAAAGGAAAAAATAAGAGGAAAAGAGATTGACAGCGACAATGTTTACGACAGAATAAGAAGCAGTATGAATATGTATAAAGCTTGTATTGGCCTCAGTAAATTGCGATGGTGTCAGTGTGTTGTTAATTTTCAGGAGTCGAAAAAATTTGAGCGAAACTTTATTCCTCATAGAGTTAACTATAATGTCAGTTTCTCTAGGTATCTACCTGTTTCTGTGAATTGGCAAAACCGCAGGTCATAAACTACTGAATAAGAGCACATAGATTTTGCCTACACTGTCACAAATTAATTCCTTGAAGCCATCAATAAAATATCGTAACACACACACACACACACACATACACACACACACACACACATACACACACACATATATATATATATTTATATATAAATCCGATTGAATAAAGAACGAAGAAAAATTTACAACGTCCAAAGCATTTATTTCAAACAGTGCTCGATATATAATATAGAGCTGTGTATATTTATTCTAAATTATAGTTTAGAACATGTACAAATTTTTATCCACTACAAATTGTACATTTTGTTTCGACATTGAAATTACAATATTTTATCAGGTTGGGTGGAGATTCCAAACCACCTGATATAGCATTGTAATTTCAATGTCGAAACGAAATACACACCTTGTAGCGGATAAAAATTTGTACATGTTCTAAACTGTAACTTATTATATATATATATATATATATATATATATATATATATATATATATATATATAAAGTTAAAATGAGATGCTGCTTAGTTCGAAATTACTATTTTTAAGAAGTTTACTAGCAGGAAGGCATTTTAGGCAAGCCGGTGTTTTGTCATAAAGGGTTCGATATCAAGATAGAGATAGAGCGTTAAGGGAACTGATGTGGAAAAAGTTTTTACTTAGCTGAGTCTTGTTATTTCGGTCATGTCGACATAGAAGTTTTGTGAAGTCATTATTGTAATGTCATCACTATTAATTATTTATATAGTCGAACTCCAGCGCTATAGAAATATTCAGTAAATATATTCAATGAAAGCAAAGAAACACACGAATGAGCATTAATGATTAGCGGATATTCAAAGAATATTAAAGTATACAATAAAAAAACAAACCAAAGAAAAACAGCAAAAAAAAAAAAAAGAAAAAAAAAGAATATATAACCCGGTTCAATCCATCCTATAAACAATACGATAGAAACAACAATATTCTTCAATATAATCGAAAAACATTTCCTCAAACGCAACAAATTTTCAGTAATCATCAACAAAACTTCCGTCAAAAACAGTTATAGCTGCATGGACAACACGTAGTAGATGATAACCAAACTCAATAAGAACAAAATCAACAAAACCAATACCAGCCACAACA